>PVJD01003980.1:0-148317 GCA_004026545.1 Mormoops blainvillei | reverse complement strand
GATGTTCTGCAGACACTTCAGCATGCCCACAACTGAGCTCACGACATCCTGTCCCTCTGCCTCAAACCTGCTGTTCTGCCTATGCTTCTTTTCTCTCTCAGCTAGCGGTGCCTCCTCTTACCCAAGTAGTTATCCCTGGTTCCTCACTTTCTCTCATCTACCATGGTAACTCTTTTCTGGTCTGTCTCCACATCGCTATTCTCACAACTGCAGTTTCCATTCGGGCTTTCCCCACCATCTCACTCCTGGACTACTCCAATACTCCAAACATTGCACTGGCCTCTGATGACCCTATATCATCCATCTCCAATTGGTCCTCTCAGTAGCTGTCAGAGTGCTCTATCTAAAATGCAGTTTGTTATAAACCACTCCATAGCTTCTTCCTGTGTCAAGAGAAAATGCGAATTCCTTAGCATAGCGTGTAAATGAAACTCTCCCTGTGTCTGCCCCCGCTCATTTCTCCAATTTTACCTTCTTCTGGATTCCTGTGCTGAAGCTATATCCAATGACTTGCAAGTCCCCAAATGTTCCATTTAGACTCACATTCCTACTTCTTTAAGTTACTTTTTCTACCTGGAGTATTCTTTCCTCTCCTGTCCACCTGATAAACATGTATGGTAAGTCCTCCCTTAACATCACTGATAGGTTTTGAGACTTTAAGTGAAATGATGTATAAAGAAATCAATTTTACCATAGCCTAATTGATATAAACAAGACTTAAGTTCCTAGGGCATCTCATCAATGTTATAATGAAATGACATTGAACAAAACATTATTCAGGAACTTGATGTAATCATCTCTCTAGTGTTCAACAAAAAATTAAAAACGAAATTGCCTTATGACCCAGAGATTCCACTTCTGAGAATATATCCAAAGAAACTCAAAACACTAGTGTTCATTCAAGTGTTAGGACTTCTCCAAAGTCTTGCCTGACTGTAGGGCCTCTTCTCACAGAAATAACCTGCTGCTCCCTCTTTGTGCTCTCTGGCACGTGGCCTTGGACACTGCCCAACAGTGTGTTTTTATCCAGGGTGAATTAGATGATGGGTTCCTAGAGGACAGTATAGTGTAGTGGTCCCCACTCTGACACTTGTTATGTGGGTAACTTTGGACAAGTGATTTAACTTCTTTGTATTTCACTTTCCTCCCATGTAAAGTGGGCATAATTATAGTATGTATCTCTTATGTTGTCATAAAGATTAAATGAATATATGTACAACACTTAGAATAATGTGTAATATATAATAATTATTATGTACATGTGTGTTCTAATAATAATGCTAATGTTAACATTATTATTTTAAACTTGAAGCTCTAGGTCATACTGTATCTGACACATGGAAGAATGGAATGTGTTCAATAACATTTAGTAAATAAATTAATAATCAGGTTAGAGTCATACTGTACAGTCCCATAATGCCCAGTCACTTCCCTTTGGTAACCCTCCTCTAACCTGTTCAATGTGCGTCCTCCACTATACATACGTTCCTTTTGTGCAAGGACCACAACCATCACAATTACCACTATATCTCTAGCACCAAGCACATAACAGGCACACAATACATTTGTTAAGCATATAAATGAATGGTTTTTAAGATTTGCATTTTAGTCATTATTACATTGTCTGTAGCATTTTAATCATTTTCTAAAATAATAACATGCAAAATCCAAGATGATGGAGGAAGAAGTAGAAGCTATACTAACTTCCTCTGAGGAACAATCTGGAATTAAAGCTAAATTGTAGAGAAATCACCCAGAATAATCAACTGAACACTACCTGGAGAGAAGCCTTATAACTATGGACAGACAGAAGAAACCACTTCACCACAATACGATTGGCAGGCAGTACAGAGGAGGTGCAAGAAGGCTGGGTGGGCTCCCAAAGGCAGCAACTGAAGTGCAGGAGGGATGTTTAAGTGGCAGGAGGTGTTTTTCCTGAGAAGTGTGGGATCTAAACCCCAGAATGGGCTCCCCAGCCTACAGCATCAGAGCCATGGAACAAAAGCCCAGATAACATCCAGCTGTGAAAAGCAGCAGGGTTTCTGTCTGCCAGGGAGAGATGGCTGAAGACTCCAGAAACCTCTTAAAGGGTCAATGCACAAAATTTCATTTGCAGCTACTTACCCGGCACTCCAGCAGAGGGAGTACAGAGTGGACTAGAGATGCTTGACGAGAGTCTGGGGGTGGTGGCTCTGGGAAGAGAACTGATGGAATAGCCACTAGGATCCCTGTGCTGAGTCATTCCCCATACTGCAGGAGCCATCTTTCTCAGGCAGGGCAGTCCTCTCCAAGTGGCACCAGCCTGAGGGGAAGCAATAGCTCCTCTGGCAGGATTTAATCTGCACCATGTTGTGGTGCTTAAGCCAGGCCAGGCTGCTGACTGTAGCTTGATTAAATTAACAACTGAGAGCTTTGGCAGCTGATTAGTTTAACAGCTAAGATGGAAAATACAGATAAGCAGCCAAATGGGAAGACAAAGAAAATAGACCCCAAGTGAAAGAACAAGACAATTCTCCAGAAGAAGACCTAGATGAAATGGAGGCAAGTGATTTATCAGAGAGAGAGTTTAGAATAATGATCATAAGGATACTTAACAGCATGAAAAAAGACATAGAAACCATTAAAAAGGACCAGTCAGAAGTAAAGAATGCAATATCTGAAATAAATAATACACTGGAAAGAATAAACAGTAAGTTAGATGAAGCAGAGGATCAAATCAGTGATTTGGAAGACGAGGTAGAAAAAAACACACAGGCAGAGCAGGAAAAAGAAAAAAGGATAAAAAAAAAGAGAACTTAAGAAACATTTTGGGCAACATGAAATGTAATAACATCCACATCATGGGAATAGCAGAGGGAGAAGAATGTGAACAAGGGATCAAGAACCTATTTAAAGAAATAATGACTGAAAACTTACTTAATCTGGTGAAGGATAAAGACATACAAGTCCAGGAAGCTCAGAGTCTCAAACAAATTGGACCCAAAGAGGTCTATACTGAGACAAATCATAATCAAAATGACAAGGCTTAAAGACAAGGAGAGAATCCTAAAAGCCGCAAGAGGAACCTAAGGAAGAAGCTGCAGGTAGTTACCTAAAAGGGAGCGCCAACTAGATATCATCTGATTTCTCAACAGAAACATTTCAGGCCAGAAGGGACTGGCATGAAATATTCAAGATGACAAAAAGCAAGGACCTACATCCAAGGAAGGTTACTTTACCCAGTAAGGCTATCATTTAAAATCAAAGGAGAAATAAAGAGCTTCCCAGACAAGAAAAAGCTAAAGAAGTTTGTTCACACCAAACCAGTACTACAAGAAATGTTAAAGGGCTTGCTTTAAGAAGAAGAAAAAGAGAAAGAAAAAGAAAACAGAGGAAAATAGTCTAACCATAAAATGGCACTAAATACATATCTATCAATAATCACCTTAAATGTAAGTGGCTTAAATGCTCCAAGCAAAAGATATAGGGTAGCTGAATGGATAAGAAAACAAGACCCATATATATGCTGCCTCTGAGGGACCTACCTCAGATTGAAAGATACACACAGACTAAAATTAAAGGTTTGGAAAAAGATATTTCATGCAAATGGAAAGGAAAAAAATGCTGGGGTAGCAATACTTATAACCAACAAAATAGCCTTTAAAACCGGCTATAGTAAGAGACAAAGGACACTACATAGTGATAAAAGGAACTATCCAACAAGAGGAAATAGCCCTAGTAAACATTTTTGCACCCAACATAGGAGCACCTAAATATGTAAAGCAAATCTTGATGGACGTAAAGGGAGAAACTGACAGAAATACAGTCACAGTTGGGGAAAATTATAAGACAATGAAGAAAGAAACTGAAGAAGATACAAATAAGTGGAAGAACATGCCATGTTCATGGATAGGAAGAATTAACATCATTAAAATGTCCATACTACCCAAAGCAATTTAATGATTCAATGCAACTCCTATCAAGATTACAATGATGTATTTCACAGAACAAGAATAAATATTTCAAAAATTTAAATGGAACTACAAAAGGCCCTACATATCAACAGCAATCCTGAGAATGAAGGAGAAATTTGGAGGAATCACACTACCTAATATCAAACTATACTATATGGCCATAGTAATCAAAACAGCCTGGTACTGGTATAAAAACAGACACATAGATCAATGGAAAAGAATAGAGAGCCCAGAAATAAACCAATACATTTGTAGTCAATTCATATTCTACAGAGGAAGCAAGCACATACAATGTACTAAAGATAGTTTATTAAATAAATGGTGTTGGAAAAATTGGATGGATACATGAAGAAAAATGAATCTAGACCACCTTCTTATACCACACACAAGGATAAATTCAAACTGTATCAAAGACTCAAATGATAGACCCCAAAATATAAAAATCATAAAGAAAACATAGGCAACAAAATTTTGGACATTGGTTGTAGCAATATTTTATTGGATGTATCTCCCCAGGCACAGGAAACAAAAGAGAAAAATAAACAAATAGGACTACATGAAACTAAAAAGTTTTTGCACAGCAAAGGAAATCATCAACAAAATAAAAAGACAACCCACAGAATGGGAGAACATATTCGCCGATACATCTGATAAGTGGTTAATATCCAAAATTTATAAAGTACTTGCAAAACACCAAAAAAATAAAACCCCAAAACCAAACAACCCAATTAAAAAATGGGTAAAGGACCTGAATAGACATTTTTGTAAGGAGGATATACAGATGGCCAATAGACATATGAAGACATCACTAATCATCAGAGAGATGCAAATTAAAACCGCAATGAGATACCACCTCACACCTGTCAGAATGACTATCATCAATAAATCAACAAACAAGTGCTGGCAAGGATGTGGAGAAAGGGGAACACTTTTGCATTGTTGGTGGGAATGTAGACTGGTGCAGCCACTGCAGAAAGCAGTATGCAAATACTTCAAAAAATCAGAAATGGATCTGCCTTTTGACCAGGTGATCCCACTTTTGGGAATATATCCAATGGAACCCAAGACACGAATTCGGAAGAACATAAGCACATCTACGTTCATTGCAGCGTTATTTACAATTGCCAAGATATGGAAGCAGCCCAAGTGTCCATCAGTAGATGAGTAGATAAAACAACTATGGGACATTTACACAATGGAATACTACTCTGCCATAGAAAGAAGAAAGTTTTATCCTTTACAACAGTTTGAATGGACCTAGAGAGCATTATGCTAAGTGCAATAAGCCAGTCAGAGAAAGACAAATACCATATGATTTCACTTGTACGTGGAATCTAATGAACAAACTGAACTAACAAGCAAAGCAGAGACAGATTCATAGATGGAGAGCAGATAACAGCTAATGGTGGGGGAGAGGTTAGGAGGCGGAGGTATTAAGCAAAAAGGAGAAAAAAACATTCCACATGTGGAAACTAATGAACTAGCTGATCTAACAACAAAACTGAGGGTAAACTCATAGATGAAGTACAGGATGACAGCTAGTGGGGATGCGGGACATGAGGGGAAGGACGGAATCCAGCACAAAGGAAAAAGGACTCATGGACATGGACAACAGTGTGGTGATTGCTGGGGAGGTATAAAGGGACTAAATGGTAATGGGATAAGATATAATAAAGGTTAAACCTAAAGGAAAAAAAAAGATTTGATGGATGTTGGCAATTTGTGTGGCTGTGAAAAAAGTATCATGGTTCTTTTTTAATTGAAATTGGACCAATCCAGAGTTTGTAAACAATTTCCAGTAACCTACATAGAAACATTAATGAAGTGTTTGCCATTAAACCATCTTTCACTATAAAATAAACTGTGTGCCCAACATCAAAAAATAAAATAAAATTATAGCATGCAATCTTCTCTCCTATATTATTTCCATGTGAAGCAGAAAAATTTCATGCAGTGAAGTGTTAGATTAGAATTAATTCTCTTAACAGAGATTCACCCCTTTCTTTATGGCACAGGATTGCGGGCTTCAGTTCCTGAGCTCATTCAGTGGCACAAAAGTTCTCACAGAGCACCTATCTCTCTGCTCCTGCTATCACATATCATTTGACATCCCTAACAAAAATAGGCAGGGGCTCTGTAGGAGTTCTCATTTGGTAATTCTACTCATTTAATGAGCACGCAGTCTGAAGATAAGGAGAAAAGTTATGAAGAACTACCCGTCAGTTTAGGTTGGAAAACAAGTCACATACACATGAAGGATTATTTGAGTTTGGGGAAATATAGATTTGACATAATCCATATAGCACCAATAATAGGAAACTTGGGACTGGATGAAATACTGCAGGGGAATACAGAATGGGGACAGGGGTTCTAGCACAGACCAATGGCAATGAAAATACTATTAAAAAGTCCCAGCAGTATGTTGTATATAAAAAAAATCCAGTAAAATACTAGTCTAGGAAATACTTGGAAGACCCTTACAACCTGTGAAAGGCATACGGGTGAGCCTTTAAGGAGCACTACCGTAGGGCAAAGGCCAGTGAGAACCTGGGAATGCAAGAAGGAGAAGGAGATAATTTCAAGGTACCTGTTGAGCAGTCAGATCCTGTCCACTTGGGGTCGCAGCTGCACATTCCAGTGTCCAGAAGAAAAGTACCATGTCCTGAGCACTGCTCTTGACATATAGGAAGTGGAGTTTCACAGTTGATTCCTCCCCAACCAGTAGAACAGTGACATTCTCCTTTTACACAGATGCCATGGCTGGAACACATTGGGTCCAAGCAGTCCTCTGAAGGCCCAAAATGGGAGGAAAAGTTACAAGTGAATAGGTATGGCCATTATATGACACTGAGATACTCACATTGATTTCCTAATATGCAATTTCTGCTATTTTAATTAGGTAATAATATGACTGAGATTAACACTGTGTTTACAACCAGAAGATTATTAACACTTAAAAATATTGTTTGATCTCATAAAGATTGCATCCTAAATTACAAAATGAAGGAAACCACACATATGTTGTGTGAAACTGTTAGCAGTGTGTAGCACTCCCACACAAATGAGTGGGTAGACCAGTGTAGGCCTTTGATTGGAATTCCTTGGTTTTGCAAAAACGCCCAAGAATTTTTGGTAAGCCATTCTTTTGTCTTATGAATCACAGCTCCCAGAAATTCCTTTTAATTAACGTGTATAGAGGAGTTGATATATTTTTAAGTTTGGACTGTTCAAGGTATTGAGTGAAGTGACTGCTGTTGCATGAAATCATACAATATACCAATTTATTATAACCTCTCATTTATTCCTGAGAAGCACCAAAAATGCAATATATTAAACCCAATTTAAAAATTCTTGTGGCTTCTCCTTCTTATCAGGTCATGGCAACAGATTCTAATGTTTCAGAATATCACAGACTCCATTCCTTTTGCCCGATTCTGTGAGTCTGGAAATTTTTGAACACGTGTGATTTTTGGACACACATACACATTTTCAGACAAATGTATAAACTACATTAGAAGTAGATTCTTATGCTAGCCTTGGGGAGAGCTGTTTTATGCTTTTAACTGAGTGATCATAGAAATTGGAAAAGTTGATTTCCTAACTTTTCGTCTTCCCACACAAATAAGATGAGACAAAATAATTTACCACGATGCAGATGTATGCTTTGAATTACTTTTCCAGCAATGGAAAAAGGCAGATACAATCTGCCATCATTCACAAGACAGGTCTAGTTTGAGGGTGTGGTGCAGCCACGGAACAGAGTAAATTTAAACGAGCATTATTATATTCAGTATGATTGCCGTTATAATCAGCCCGTGATCTCAGGGCCATTAGGGCAATGCTTTAATACCTGAGCTACTCAGCAATTAAATATCAGAAGGTACATCTAATTTTATTCGTTTGTTATTTGGAGGGGAGGGAAAAGTCTAAAGTATAGAATGTTGTTTCAGAAGGAAGCCATTTGGTTATATTAATTTAATAATAACTTAATATAATTCATTTCATTAAAAGGCCACCTTGAATGAATAGGGAAGTTATACTTAAATCGGAGGCATAAAGCCACATGGCCAAAGGGGCCAGGCAGTTGGCATGCAGGAATGAGGCGGGATGGATGTGAGAAAACAGAGTGTGCTGGGAGTGAACCGAGAGCAGTTTGAAGGAAGCTGTTGCTTCTTGGCTCCAGTTGAGCCACCACACAGGAACATGAGCCCAGGGTTATTAGATTTTTGGGTTGTTAAAGAGGGGCTGGCGATAGAGATTTTTCTATGATGCATCTTTATTTTAAAATTTTGGCAAAGAAGTCACATTAAACAACAAAAACACCACTACCACCACCACTGTGAGAACCAAACAAAGCCATGCATAAGCCTAGTTCAGCTTGTGGGTTCCTGGTATGTGAGGTCTGACTTAAAACATTTTTTTCTATTGTATTTGAAAAGCTTAGACCATTAAATATGGTATTCCATGCTATCTTGGTTATACTACAAGTTTGTTTAGTGATGCCTAGAATGCTAAGTATCTTTTCAACTGCTTACATAATTTAAATAAAAGAGTCTAAATTTATTAGGTTACTTTTCATGGTAAATTGTAGACGTGATAGTAGTGTTTTTGGGGTGAATGTGTCTGTCCATAGAGCATCTGAATTTACAACTTAAATATCGTGATTGCAGTTGGATCACCATACAAACAATTTCTAGAAGTAACTCAGGAACTTGAGTGCCTCGCCATTCACTGGAACAGATACAATCTTCACACCAAAATTCTACTACTGCTAATGGGAGGTGAAAAGCTAACTCTCGCTTGCTCATGGAGTGGAATGAGATTAAATCCTTTAGAATGCTGTGTAATGGTCTTAATGAGCCATCTTTAAAAAGCAATTATAGTGCATTTTCAGCAGCCTTTTTCCTGAACAATAGTTGTGATGAGACCATCTCCCATGGTAATGGTTTAATATTATTTCTGAAATCAGTCTTATTTGAGGAATGTAGCATGAAAAAGGTCTGATTACTAGTAAACTTATTTTCTAATGTGATTCTTTAAATGATAAAACTATTGTCATTTCAAAATATGTTTTTGGCGTGGAAAGGCTCCTTTGGGGTGAATTTTAATATAAAGGCACTGCCTTGAAACTCATTAGCAATAAGTCTGCTTCTTTAGGCATGGAGGTCAAGTTTCAGCATAAGGTATGTAAAAATAAATAATATGAAGCAATCATAATTGTAATTACAAATCACTCCCAAAGAAAACATTCATGAAATGGTTCCAAATGTGCATATATTATTATTTTTATTATGTGCTTTAAAGTAAGATATAGCCTAGTGCACTCAGTAATAATGAAAGCATACGCATCAACACCTAAAATCATCAATATGGAAATTCTCAAGTTATAAAACAGTGTTAAAATGAGGGGGGGATGCCATTTTTCATTACTGCTCTGCAAGTGTCACAGATATAGCCTCATGTTAGTATTAGAGACTCTCAGGAGAGACAGGAGTTCTCCTGACTCCAACTCCCAGCTCCATGTACAAAGCAGGCATGTTGGGCATTTACGGGTTGCTAAGACCGGTTCTATCTCTACTCATGGCATAGAATGGTGCCGTGGACAATTCGGTGGGAGAAAAGCCTGAAGCAATAGTTTGAAATGGGGCTCTGACCTTCCTCGCATATTTCTCCTTTGTATCCTGGCACACAGATGCAGACTCCCATGATGCAGGTGCCGTGACCAAAGCACGTTGGGTCAATGCATTGTTCTTCTGGAACGTCGCACTCTGGCCCCTTCCAGCCATTTCGGCAGACACAGTGTCCTTTCTCGTATTCTCCATTCCCACCACACAGCACAGGACATGAATCTGAAGATTGGCAAATGAACTTGTAATATTCTCATAATGCTTTTAAAATCTCCAACGCGCAATTCTCTATTGATTCTTGTATAATATTTCAGAAAAAAAATATTGTACTAGTTCTGTCTTAGTCTTTATTAGATAGGCATACGTTTGTGATTACAAACAGACTTTCCTCTCATGGGAGTGGGATAAGGATAAATTATAAATCTATCCTGAGTGGAGAAATTATTTCAAGTATTTGATTTTAATTCCACCATACACTTAAATAATTACTATCATCATTTGTATAAGCTAGGGGTTTTCTCTGTTATGGCTTTTCTTCCTTTAGCAGATATGCTACTTTTAGGGGAAAAACCCCCATAAAATCTGAAAAACTAATAAATAGGGAATTATTCATTTCACAGAACGTTATCTTTAAAAGGTTGTGCACTTAAAGAGATTTATGCGGGACAGATGTCTAGTCCCGTAACACATTGTGGAGACCTCTGTTAGAACACTGACTGTGTTTCGTCACCATCTGCCTCCCTATTGACACCGTGGGCTCCTTCAGGACAGGACTTGTATCTCCAGTCTTATTTTTTAATACTGGCCATCAGCTCCACCCTATCCCTACCTCCTCAAGATCTATCATGGTACTGGGAACCTAGCAAGTGCTATAGAATTCTCTGTCAAATGGAATTTAATCTAAAGAGATTAAGTGGCTGAGAGACTTGAGATTAAAATGTTAGCAGACTGAGGACTTTAACAGCACATAGAAGATGAAAAGAAAGCACCTCCAAAGTCATAACTATAAGCCTATGGGAAAACATGGTGTGATTTACTTAAAGCTTTTGAAGAATTAATCTGTGGGCAAGTCGAGAAAACAGTAAAGTTTGTTAACTTTAACTTCTGGCTGTCTAGTCTTTACTTGCTAGGTCATTTGCCCATTTGGTGATTGCCCACTTCTTCCAGTTTCCATGGGTACGCATAAGCAGGTGCCTACTTTGCCCACTCTTAAATTTCATCCATTATGAATCAGTTCATGCAGGACATAGAAGTATCATGTTGTACTTGGGTCAGACAATCCAGGTACAAATCCCAGCTGGTTAGGTAACCCTGGCTTGGTTATTTCACCTCCCTGAGGTTGTTTCTTTGCCCATAAAGCTAAGGTAATAGCAGATCAAGCTATTAGTACTATGGAAGGGAGTAGGAATTAAAAGACATAACGGAAGGCATTTAGAACAGTTCCTGGCAGAATAAGCCCTCGACTTTTGGTAGTGGTGGTGGGCAGTATTGCTGCTATTTCTTCTGCTCCTATTGCCACCACTGCCACTCCTCTTCCTCCTGAGTTCTCAAATGACATCTATTTCCCTAAATCAATCAGAATAACTGCAACATTACCTCTAGCACAGTCAGGCCCAAGGAATCCTGGGAAACAATGGCAATGTCCAGAGATACACTCTCCATTTCCATTGCAATTAGTCGAACAGTCATCCATTATTTCTATTAATAGAGAGAAAAAGAAAAAAATGAACACATCTACAGGCTACAGAATCCTTAATTTTTTGAAATTGCAAAAACTCTGGACCTATAACATTCTTGCTCTCTGCTGTCTATGGAGCACTTACTATTTAAAATAGATGCCAAAGATTTCTGTAAGATGTCACATGCAGTTCCAAATTATTTAAAGTACCCTGGATTTGCTGAATTGGCTATTCAAGAGGAGAACTAAAAACCAACCTCATCTCTAAAGTGTATAAAGGGTCTGGATGAATTGTATTCTTATGAGGCATTCACAGTAGAGCTAAAAATGTACTAGGATTATAGGACATTTCTTAAAAGCAAAATGGGCTTTAAAATGCAACCAGAAGACTAAGTCTACTGTTTATTTTTCAAATTTAGGTTGTGGCAAATAAAATTTTCTTCTCTAGTACCTTAAAATGTTTAATATACTATCTTGACAGCTTAAATATGATAATCAGTATTTCATTTTCATTAACAAGTGACAATGGAAGGCTTTTAAAGTAAGTGTTCATATTAAATTCACCACCACTAAAAGCATTGGAACCTAAGTATTTTGTTGAGAAATGCTTTCTTGACTGTAAATGCTTATCAGTTCTCTGCCACTAATTTCCCTTCAATCCATTCTTAAGAGAAGAACAGGCTTTAGGGGAATTGAGAAGATTTTAAAGGTGCACATAGGTAGTTCTGGTGACATAAAAATGCACACCGTAACAGAACTTGCATAAGTCTTCTGGTATTTTGACTGAAAAGGGATAAAGTTTTGAAAAGCCAGTCTCTGACAATGAATTTCAAAATTATAATGTTGTACATATGAAATTTATATAATACTGTTAATCAATGTTACCTCAATAAAAAGTAATTAAACATTTAAAAAGAGTTTCTAATTTAAAATTGTATTTGCATATATAATAGCATTAAATTCCAAGTCCCTGAACTATTATGATATGTATGCTTCACTCTTGTAGTTTTTAAAAAATTCATCTTCTTATTACTTTTCTGTAAATTCTCTATACTTAGCACTCTTGGACTCTGAGTTTTATATTCTGGTCTATTAAACTCATACTTCTCATGTGCACCGGTTTTTCCTGTTCAATCCAAATTATATACTTCATCTAGTTTCACTTGGACAAGCTATTTCCAATTAGGAGATACTCTAGGAAGTAGTCTTGGCATCTTCCCCTGAACTATGAGCATTTATAATGAGGGTCGAGAAACAGCATTTCTTCAACTGGGGCCTTCTGACCACCTTTTGACCAGGCACTTACAGCACAGATGTCTGGGCTTCACTCCAGATCTACTGAATCTGTCTCTGAGGAATGTGGTCCAGTAATCTACATATTAACAAATACAGCAGGTAATCCTGCAGGTGCCCAACACATTAAAACCCTGAGAACCAATGCTTCAAATAAACTTCCATTGTTAGAGAACTTTTGATCTAGACTTGGAGTTCTGCCCTGGGCAGAATAAATGCAAGAGGAAGGAAACGGTATCTAGTCTAACTGGGGGGAGGGGGGTCTCAGAAAGCTGAGCATGAAATCCAGTGGCTGTGTGGATAGCCATCCTATTTTCAGAGGACATCATCTTTCTCAGCCCCACGTGAATACATCAGATAGCCTTTTGTAAGTTTATGACGATCTGTTGTCTTATCCTTGCTGTAGAAAACTGAACTGGATAAGAAACTGACACTTGGCATTTCTGAACTACAACTGGGCTGGCGAGGATGTAACATTTGACAAAGAGCTAACCATTTTTAACTAATTAAAACATTTGTTATTTTCAGAAAATCATTAATGTATTTAAAAGGTCATTATGAAAAGCGCAAAAAGTCTGTTTTTCAAACTAAGATGGAACAATTATTTCTCTATTTTCTACTTATCTAGCTTTCTTGTACTAAGCAGTATTGACAGTTTTTAAATCCACATTTGGATTTCCCCTGCCCTGGATGGTTAATAGGAGGCCGTGGTGGAAGCTTTCAGAGGTAAATATAGTTGAATTTAATTTCATACCTGTTCCTATTGACAACTTTATGGAAGTAGTCTTGTGGGAATGCAGCTATTGTAGAAAAAAACATTTAATAAAGTTTGCTATCAAAATAAATAAAAATCCCTACATCTTATTGACTTGTCTAAAAGCTGTCCCTGGGCCCACACATCTGCACAGAGCTTAATACCAGCAATGCAAATGAGAAGAAAAGGCAATAAAGGAGGTTTTGGAAGCTGCCATCTCCTCATAGTATCAAAGAGGCACTGGGACTGTCTAGAAACTCCAGGAGGAGGATGGCTACAGCGTGATCACATAAATAGCCAGGAATGAAAAAGAATGTGTTTGTCTATTTCTGTTGGCCTCCAGGAAGCTTTGCCGTCTATCTTTTTAATCTTACTGCGGAATCACTTCCTAGATACCAGTTAATTAGAGTACAGAACCATTTTAAAGTTCTATGCTTATAATTCTGTTCTTATACTACAGTCTAAAGCCCCTTGATATCTGCATCTGCACTGATGGCGAGTTTTGCTTCTGGCAGGTTTTCTCATAAGAGAAACTGAAGGTAATGAATAATCTATGGATGAGTAGGATATAAGGGGCATAGGTTTGGGAATCAGATACACTGGGTGTTTCAGATCTCAATTTTGCCACTTGCTGGCTGTGAGACTTTACCAAATTATTTACTTATTCTGAACCCATTTCCTTATTTGTTATGTAAGTATCACTATACCTATGTTATCATGGTTGCGATGAAAATCAAACAAGATAAATGAATGTAAAGCATCTAGTACAGTGCTTGGGGCAAAGTGGCACTCCATATATTATCCTGTTACAGAGAAGACTGGTTGAGATTAGGGGATACTGGCAACTCTGCCCATACTACTGGAAAAACAGTACACATTAATATAGACCACAGTCACTCAATAAATGTTGGTTATTAATACACAGGTGTCTTGAGCCTGTGGATGAAATGGGCCACACGCTAAACCTGACAAGCTCAGAGGAGGCCTGGGTGGAGACCTTATAGCCTCAGAGACTTAAACCAACCACATAGGATGATCTGAAATTTAAACTTTCTAACTAAAAGTGGGTCATGGTGGGTACTCATGTCCTAAGCGGTATTTTTCCCTAATGAAGGTCAATCTTTAACTGAGACTGTCTGCCATCTTTTTTTGCATCTACTATAACATACCCGATAGCACACCTTTGCAATGTCAGAGTAATTTCCTTTTTTCTGGACCCTTCAAAGCATAAGCACTCACCAGAAAAGAGACCACAAATCCCCTCATTATTATTATTACCATGTTACTTGTTAACTGTTAACTATCCTATACCCACAAATGTAAAAGAAGTGTGTGTCTATTTGTTGTACTTTTTATACAATCTCAGAGATCCCCCCCTCTGCTTTCTCCTGTCTCCCTAATCTGTCACCAACAAATTTCATGCAGCCCCCTTACGTATTCCCCTTTGGTTCTGATGTATAAAATAAAGTGGCATTTCAGCTGTCTTGAAACTGCCATTTCCTAGAGCATTTTCTCAATCTGTTGAGATTTTCCTTCCCAGCAATTGTCGTCAGTTTGGCTCAAATAAACTCATAAAAATACATTTCTTATGTTTACAAGCCTTATCAGCAGCAGACCAAATAGAGTTAAGAACAATGAGCTAATTCTAGTATTATGAAATAGAGAATAAGCAGCATTTAGAATGGTTAAACTCACTCATGCAAACCTCAATTTGTTTAATAAAATATTTTAGTCTCTTTTTACTAAAATTAAAATAAATGATAAAAACATTAAAAATCAATGGGGAGAATTTAGAGTAATTACCTTATATGTCTTTGATTTTTTTGGCAAAATTGCCAAAATATTTGGATTCTCTTTAAGTAGAATAATGGGAGAAATGTTTCTTTTACTTCTAATCTTAAAAGACTACAGAATAGTAAACAAACGGACTTGCATAAGAAAAAAACAAGTATGTTGTTGCATAGAAAAGTGACAGCTTAATATCTGGAAGATAACACTCAGTGAAAGGTTAAGTTCTTTTTGGGAGGAAGGAGGAGACAGAAGAAAACTCCAAGCATGCTTCTGGATCTATTGACTGTCCCCCCTTTCTGAATTTATTGGGGGTGACACTAGTTAACAAAATTATACAGGTTTTGGGTGCAGAATTCTGCAACACATCATCTGTAAATTGTATTGTGTGTTCACCGCCCCAGGTCCAGTCTCCTTCCATCGCCACCTCCGTCTCCTCCCTCCAATGGCCACACTGTGCTCCGTGTCCATGAGTTTTTTCTTTTTCGCTCAATCCCTCCCCCCCCCAGCAGCCCCTCACAGCTGTCAACAGCTGTCTACTGATTTTCTTTTTAACGGTTAATAGTTTGGTTAGTGTTTTCACTTAAGCTTAGGGGTAAGGATAACCAGAAGAGAGAATAATCTTTACAAATATTTTAGAGCTTCTAATTGTCCGATTTCTTAGGAGAACTGCATCCTCTCATAACTCACTGGCATTTGCATTATCAAAATTGGGTCTTGATAAAAAAAAAAAAAAAACATCATGAAAGGTATATGTTTTCTGAATCTGTCCCAAGGAGTCTGTGAGAGGCAAAACTGTCATGACCTAAAATATTGTTTTTCTAATTTAACAAATATTTTCTCTTTTGAAGATATAAAATCAGTGGAGCATTTCTCTAGGGGAAAAATCATCAGTGTATTTTTACTGCATTTGTGATTAAATTAGAAGAAAGTTTTTGATAATCTTATGGACAGAATACCATTTTCTACTGACTCAAGGTCTTCAGCATAAAGTAAAAATAGAACATAATTGTTATAAAGAGCAGATGGTATATCTATTAACAGTCAATACATCTTCCTAAACATATGGTTGAACAGGTTAACTAAAGGATAAAGTGGTGAGAGTTATAGAAAACTGACAGCTGCAAAACATTTTCTCTTCTTTTAAAAGACTAGTGTTTTAGGAAAATTCATACAATAAAATACTGTGTCAATGAGTTGTTTACCCTCAGGGCTCTAAAATTGCTAAAGAGCTCAGCTTTATTCACACAAAAGGTCAAGGGGAATGAATTCACCAAAAAAAAAAAAATGACAAGGGTGAGATGTCTCTTATTGACTAGGGTGAACTGTGAATAAGAGTGGGTGAAGACATTGTATTAAAAAGAACATGTTTTAAAAAGATGCTGAGAACACTGAAAGGGCCATTGTGATTTTTTTTAAAGTAAAAAATTCTAAAAGAACGGGCTTTGAATGACCCAAGTTATTATTCTTTCAGACTCTTCTCGAAATACTCTAAGGATGTATTTTGAAACCTTAGAGGTCGGTTCTAGAATCAGTCATTATAAAGAAGAACTGGGCTGATGCTAGTCTTTCCACTTTAAAAGGAGTTTATTTCTTTTTTGTTTTTAATAGATCTCGAATTAACAGAACTTCCCCTGCTTAGTCCCTTCTTCACTGAAGCTGTCTTATGTAGCCTTAATAATAATGTTATCCAGATGATTATTTCTACTGAGAACATACTAAACGGTGCATGGTAAGTATCCTAAAATAGCAGCAAATAATGGAGCTTTTAAAGAATCTTAATCAGCATTTAAACAACATTAATGACAACGACAATATAAGCCTTTCACATAGTGACCTGTCCTGACTAATGAGTTTAAGGCAGAATGACCAATAAGTTTAAATAACATCTGTATTACTTTAATCACTCTTTGTGTCTTTCTTCAATTATACTGCCAATTGACAATAATAGCCAAGGCAGCTTACCAATTGCTGTAGTTAACACGAATACTTGTTCCATCTTTTTTCCATCATTATAAAATGCCAGGTACCAAGGTCCTTGGTCCATGTACTCTATGAAGCCTGTCTCCTGCAGTGAGGTTAAGATCAGATTCCGAGGGGAGTGCTGGCTGTCATCAGAGCCCTTGGAGTCTTGCTTGACCAGCTGCTTTCCATCCATTAGTTTTACAAAATCAAACTGGAACAAATACAAACACAAATATGAGGCTCTACTTTGATTTCTGGACTGACTAACATCTCTAACTTCAATTGCCCTATTTCATACTTCTTTGCTTTGGAGGTGGGCAAAGATGAAGAGGCAGTTTTTAATATTTAAGTAAATTTTAACCCCAAAGTATATTATTAATTCTGAAGAAAATCCACTATATTTATAAATGCTATAAACCTTTTGGCTTTGGGGTATTCAAAATAGTCATTTAAAAAGAAATAAACCAAGAAATAGGAAAAAATCTTGTTTAGTACTGTACGAGAGAATCTTGATATTTAATAAAGTATCTGATAGAAGACACTTAAAATCACACATTCCCCTCAGAAATGTTACTATGACCTTCCCTACAAATGAAAGACTTTTATACTTTTTAAAACAAATGAATAAACAGTCACAAATTTGAGAACATTCATCATAATTTACTATTTTTATAGTAGCATATTTAGATATTCAAAGGACATTTTCTTTTTATTCCTAATCAGTGGACAAGCACATGGCACATGTGCCCTTGAACATTGTTTTAATAGTCACATTTAAATGGCATTCTAATCCCCTTGCCTGGTCTGACCCAGAAGGTAAGGTTTGGACTACAGTTCTATCTGCTGAAAACAAAGCAAAGCCCCAGATGGTTATGATTCCTTATGCTACCTCTTAGATAGAGCAGACCCCCAAATGGGTTCATGTAAGAAAGAGATAAGGAAAAGGAAATGAGAGAAATTAGGTAGCTAAGGATTATAGAAGGGCTTTGTAAACCATAGAGGTTTTACACATTCGAGTTATTATTAACAATAACAAGGAAACTTTTCTACCTGTAAGACAAAACCTGTCTTTTTGACTCATTTCCATTATTGATATGCATTTCTTCATTGGGAAAAGGAGTCATGAGTGTATGGAGCCAGCGAGGGGTGTGTGGGCACCATATGATGAGGGAGCTGGGAAGGCTCAGGATTATCCTGCTCCAGGAAACAGAATTCAGGTTTCCAGAATATTTTCTTAAACTCCCTGTTCTGAATCTGCTCTGCTAAATATGAGTCCTTATTTCTGAATGGCAGTTTTCTTCATTTGCTTCACTGTGATTATTCTGGATATCTGCTCCACACAAAGATTGTCTGCCTTCATCTTTGACTCCCACACGTTTCAAGTCACAAACCCTAGACTAGTCATTCCAACACCCTTTAAAAGGGTCAAGAAATACCCTTAATATCACATACCTGAGTGTGTGTAGGTGGAATGTTTCTTCTGCCATAAATTCCCAGTAGAGAGTCCTTGGCTAAAGAAATATTGAATTTCAGATATACTGGATGGTGGATAGTAATCTGGAAACGCCAGAATAAGCCAGGGGGAATGGTCTGCATGACCTGTGCACCAATGTCAACTTCTCCGGTGTCTATTGCCCGTCCCTTCTGAAATACTGGTTTTAAAGGTAAAAAAAAATTACACATAGTATTACTCTTAATTTATAAAGCAACAGTTTTTAGTTTTTCATGAACAGATACATCAAAATGACTTACTCAGCTCCTTCTTCCTCCCCACACAGACCATCTTTCAAGGCTTTACCCAAATTAAATATCTTCCAAGGAGCCCTCCCTAACCAACCACTATATCAGTCTCTCCCTTCTATTAAACTACTATTGCATTTAGTTCCATCATTTGATTCATTTTAACCATTATTTACTGAATGCTGCCTCGGAAGCTGTAAGAGATACAAAGATGAGTAAGATGCAATTTTTGCTCTCAAGGAGCTTTGAATATAGGAGAGAATATAGGACAAGTACACAGATAACCATATTGTAAAAGAACATAAGTACTCTGGTTATTCCAAGACAGGAAAGATATTTGGTTGGAGGATACTCCTCATTCTGAACTGTTTCTATGCCCTTTATCTTCCTTTATGTTTCTCCTTAGTACTTATCATGACCTAACATACAACCTGTTTTACTTGTTTACTGTGTATCGCCTGTTTTCTCCCAACACAATATAAGTTCCATGAGGTTGTGGGCGTTTTGTTCATTGCTTTATCCCCAGGAACTAGAAGAATGTAGACAAACAGTATGTGTTAAGTACATTCATATCAATAAATAAATGAATCAGAAAAGGGTATTTATGGGAAGTGGTACTGAATATGGGCCTTAAAAGAAGGGCAGGATTTCAACAGAGAAGCTGTTGGGAAGGTTGTTCCACATGGAAGGAACACCTTGAACCAAAACAAAGAGGAGAGAAAATTGTAAAGCTAAGGTGTATATGTAGAAGAGTAGCTGGAGATAGGGCTGGAGGGAAAGGATGGCATCATAGGGCCTTGAGTCCTAAAAGGTGTATTTAATAAAAGATGGAAAGCCACTGAAGGTTTTTAAGAAGAGTGGAGAGGTCTGGGTACCTTAGAAAGGCTAACCTTAAGGCAGAAGATAGGATTACTTAAGCAGGGAGGCACGTGAATGATAGAGGAATTAGGGGACAATTGTTCAGGTGAAATGACATGAAGATCTAAATTTAGGGCAGGCCCAACAGTGCATGTGGAAAAGCATATTCTAGTCAATTGTAAACAAGTGGTACTATATCAAACTAAAAAGATTATGTACAACAAAGGGAAATATCAATAAATTGAAAAGGCAACCTACGGAATTGGAGAAAATATTATCAAGATATATATCTGAAAAAGGGTTAATGTCATATATCATACAACTCAATTACAAAAAAATAATTCACATTAAAAAATGGGCAAAGGACCTCAATAGACATTTTTCCAAAGAATACACACAAATGGCCAATAGGTATATGAAAAGATGCTCAGTAATCCTTGGGAAAAAACAAATAAAAACTATAATGAGATACTAACTCACACCTTACCTTTTAAGCTTGTTATTATTAAAAAGACAAGAGATAACAAATGTTGGTGAGGATGTTGAGAAAAAGGGAGGTTGATACTTTGTTGGTGGGAAGGCAAAATGGTATAGCCATTTTGGAAAATAGAACAGTGGTTCGTCAAAAAATTAAAAATTGAACTACTGTATGACCCAGCAATCTCACTCCTGGATATTAGTCTGAAGGAACTAAAATAAGGATCCCGAAGAGATATCTGAACACCCACGTTCATTGCTATATGATTCACAATAGCCAAGATATAGAAACAACCTGAATGACCTTTGATAGATGAATGGCTAAAAAATGTGATACACACTTGTACACAAAATACAATAATGGGATAGTGTTCAGCCATAAAAAGGGAAGGAAATCCTGCCATTTGCAACAAAATGGATGGATCTGGAGGGCATTAAGCTAAGTGAAATAAGTCAGACAAATATCAATGCTGTACTGTATCACTTACATGTGGAACTAAAGAAAACCAGTTTTATTGAAACAGAGAACAGAAGAGCAGTTGCCCGGCCTGCAAGGAGGGGTAAAGAGAATGATAGAGGTGAAAGGGTACACATTTCCACTTATAAGAAGTTCTGAGGATCTAATATATGGCATGGTGACTATAGTTAAAAATACTGTATTGTATATTTGAAAGTAAAGCTTAAGTGTTCTCATCACACCCAAAAAAGGAATTAATTATGTGAGGTGATGGATGTGTTAATTATCTTCATCTTGGTAATCATTCTATGTACAATATATATGTATTTCAAATTATCATGTTGTACATTTTAAATATAATACAAGTATATTTGTCAATTATCCCTCAACAAAGTAAAAAAATAGTCACATATCTGGAAAGTGTAAAACGATTATCCTGAATAATGATAGAAATATCAGTTAATTTCAGATTATTATATTAATATATTTAAAAATCTTATTGTAGTTTCAAGAGTAAATATTAAAAAGCAAAAAATTATTTTCTGAACTGGTATAGAGAAAATAATACCAAGATAAAAACAGTTTAAACAAAAGCAAGAAAGGGAAGACACAGACTAGAATGGTTAATTAGAAAATATAAAAGAGGGAAGATAAATTTCATATATCTACATTTATAATTAAAACAAAGAGCAATAAACTAAACGCTTGTGTTAAGAGGTAAGAACCATTATTCTGAATCAGAAAGTAAAACTGAATTACATGTTTTCTTTAACGAAAAACATATCTAAAATATAGAGTTATAACAATAAAAAGTTATATCCCCAGGAAGAAAAGGGAAAACAAGGAAAGAAGGATGACACTAAAGGGAAACTCCAGAGCTCCTCAGAATGGAATGGGCAGAAGAGGGTCTTGTTAAAATGCAAATTATGATTCTGTTGGTCTGAGATTTGATATTTCTAACAAGTGCCCATGAAATGCCCATGTCGAGTGGTCCCCAGCCCACACACTGAGAGGCAAAGTTCTTAGAGCACTGGGACACTAGGTATGGGGGACAAGGGAAGGTCAAAATTGACACCATGATTGTGAATCTGGGTGACTTAGTGCTGGTAGCAAAAACAAGAATCCTAGAAGGAGACAGTGTATGTGGAAGGACATTGAGTTTGGACAATTGGATCTTCATTATTTATTGCCATATTTTCTAGTGATTTCTGGTTTATTATATATTTCTGTGGAATTCTTTTGTTATGTGGTGGTAGGGAGAAAAGAGATACAAGAGGATTGCCTTGATCTGAAGCAAGGAGGATTACACCTCAGGAGGGAAAGTTCAATTTGGACTCATTTCACACCGCTTTTCTATTTTTAAGCCATCAACTCCTTCTCCACACCAAACACAGTTTAAAAACACACATGGTCTCTGTCCTTTGTGTTCGCCCGTTATAAAATTAACAGCCCATTAAGAAACACACCTGCAGTGGCTTTATTCAGAGGCCAATGCCTTACAGCTTTTAACTCCCGAAAATACCTCTATTATTGCTTTTTGTGTTAAGGCCAAGAGTAATAACTATTTTAAGAATGTTCACTGTTAACTTTTAATAATAGATTTCAAATGCAATTTTGAACATAATTATGTATTACAGGACACATAATTTTGTGGAATTGCCATTTATAATAACATATGCCCTTTGAGATGATGAATGACCCACTGAGGACCTTATTTTTCACTGAAAGTTACTTTTTTCCCTGTGAGACAGAACAGTTTGGTCCCCAAAGGGTTGATTACACATTTAACTCTTAAAGTCCTGAAGCTGACAAATGTCTTCAATGAGTAGGCAATTAAGAGCCCATGTTTATGTGTACATTGACTTCTGTTCTCAACGTAATGTTTAGCTTGTTCAATTGATATCCTCATCGGGGGCTTTTCTATTTCCTAACCTGCATCATTCAGTCATGCAAACAATATTATAAATATAAAACAATTTAAAATGTTTTATGTTTAGCAAAGACTATTTTAAAGGTACTGTGTACAGCCTTTAATTAATACAGATGCTGTCATTTATAAAAAAAATCAAGGCAAAAGCTGATGGACATTAACCTTTATATTATATACAAGATTTATCAAATGCTACACCATCCCTTCCGTGTGTACTTTATAGCATCACATATTGTACAATGAAACTACATAAATGTTATTCACTAAATCAAAAGAAACTCATGAAGTTATGTTGTTGGAGTTTCCTGGTTCTCAGCACTACTAAATATCCAAAGCATATAATCCTAAGACATGTATAAAAATAATTTTAACAGAAGATGGTCTTACCCTTTGAGAGTGCGTATCATAGTTAAGGCAAGGTAGGCCAAGAGAAATGCCAACATGAATGAGCTACAATTTAAATAAAAATAGCAAAGCAAGCTAGCTGCAGTGACTTGGTATTAGAGAAGAGAAATTCTCACAGCTTGCAGATGGAAACTTTCTCAGCCTCTAACCTTTTAGAACTTGGTACATCAGATAGGAAGATGTCTCCCTCGTGGTGGTTTGTGTCACTAAATAGTCTGTTCTTTTTTATCTTCTCTCAAAATTAGTTATGGATTACGATGCAGTGATTATTAGTTCCTTTATAATTTCAGTATTTTTCTTAATGTAGCTCAAAGTGGGAAACTAAAAGAGGAAAACAGTTTGTGCAGAAAAAAACAGCATGTGATGTGATTTCATCACATGTGAATGCTGCATTCAACGATTCTGTGCAAAACTCAGTGGAACATCAGTAGAAGATACCGGCACATGGTCATTTAAAAGATTTCATTATCAGGTCCTTGTACAAAAATGACTAGGGTTAAAGGCTGTGGTATTGTCCATGATAGCAATCTCAGTAGTCTCCTAAAGGCATTTCAAATTCAATGCAAAGAATGAAAGCTAAGAAGATACTGCTTTAACTAAAGAAAATGTTGTCTAAAGAGATGAAAAAGAAATACACCTTAAGATCATATTTGCCCTTCACTTCACCTTATGGCACATTCAAAATCTTCCAAAGACATAATCAAATAGCTATTTTAGGGTCTTTCACCTGAATTAGTCTTAGTGTGTGTCCTGTGATTTAAGTACCATCTTCATTGTGTTCTTCCAAATACAGTAATTGTTTCACAGTAACAAGTCTCTGTGAAATTTAGAGTATCAGTGCTTAAAGCAAAATGAGTGAGTGAAGTCAACCCCTACTCTTTGTGATCAAAAGCAGTGGAAGAGATGAAAAAGGACAGTGAAAATCTATCCCTTCTGTGTATGTAGCTTGGTATTTTCCTTGTGTGAATGATTGAAGATAAATGTGTATTCAACTCTCAATTCTTCAGGGACAGGTTTTCCAGGTTGTGTATTACACATGACATTTTATACCCATTACATACCCAGGAGAAGGAATGAGAAAGGAAAAAAAAAAGAACGAACCTTGTACATAGTAGGCACTTGGTAAACACTGTTTATATGAATTAATAAAATAGTGATCTTGATAATTTAGTTAGTAGTGTTGATAATTTATTTTGACATTTCAGTACAAGTTTTATTGGGAGCAAGGATTGAAACCATCTGTATACACAGACCTTTGGGAAATAACTGTGAATAAAATATGTTTAGAAAGAAAATCCCTCTGTTTTACTGACACTGATAATAGCTGATTGTGTAAAAAAGTCCATTAACTAATATTACCCTTGAGAAATGCATTATTGTGTAAGTGTAAAGAGTTAGATACAGACACTGAAAGGCTGCACATTCCAGGACAGTAGTTTATCTAGTATTGCATACATCTTCTCAGTCAGAAGTGAATGGAATTGTTAAAATCTTACCCTTAATTACAGGACTAATTTTGAATTGCATTTTGACTCTGCATATTTGTTTGTTGAACATATAATTTAAAAGACATCATTTTTTGAGAAGGATTTCTTTAAATTTCATTGCAAGAACTTCCACATTCATAAAAAACTTTAAAGTTTCCCAGTTCTTTCAGTGTGGTCTATTGAACATTAAGTAGTGCAGTATTCACAAAAATTAGTTTTCAAATTTTAGGCTCTCTTGACTTGACATATAATCTCACACAGTGAAATATAAATTATGTTTACAGAATCTCAGTATGCTAATTACCAATGGAACAGGAAGTAGCCAATCTCTGAATTTCTTTGGTGAAAACTAGAAAGATAGAAATCTCAAAATTATCATCACATTGTTGTATGTTCAACATATACTCAGAGTCATGGGGTCAACACGGAATAAAATACCTTCTTAAAAATAAGACTGCAATTTGCAAAAAATATTCAAAGATTAATGAATATGGATACATGCAATGAAAAATCCAAAAATGGAATTAAAGAAAAAATTTCCATTTATATCATTATAAAGAATTAAAAACTTAGGGATACATTTAACAAAAGAAGCTGCAAGACTTGTGCACTGAGAAACATAAAACATCATTGAAAGAAATTAAGGAAAACCTAAAGAAATGTTCATGGATCAAAGGATTTACTATGTTAAGATGGTAATTTTTCCCAACTGATCTACAGATTGAATGCAATCCCCATCAAAATTACAACTCCCATTTTTGCAGAAATATACAAGTTTAGCTAAAATTTATATGAAAATGTGAGAGACTCAGGAAAACTAAAAGAATTCGTTAAAAAAAATGTTGCATGTTTCAAACTTCCTGATTTCAAAACGTATTACATGTGGTACTTACATTAGGATAGATATATAAATCAGTGGAATAGAACTGAGAGTCAAGGAATAAAACATCACATTTATGACCCATTGATTTTCCTAACAAGGGCACCAAGGTCATTCAGTGGAGAAAAGAACAGTCTTTTCGACAAGTGATGCTGGACAACTGCACATCCATGAGCAAAAGAGTGAAGCTGAACTGCTCCTACATCATACACAGAAATTAACACAAAATGGACCACATCTCTAGATTTAAGGACTAAACCTATAAAATTCTCAGGTAAAAACATAGGCATTAATCTTTGTGACCTTGGATTTGGCAATAGTTCCTTAGGTGTGACATCAAAAGCACATACAACAAGAAAATAGATAAATATGACTTCATCAAAATTAAAAAAAAACAACAGTTGTGCTTGAAAGGATGCCATCAAGAAAATGAGAGATAGCCCATTAAGATGGGTCTTGTAAATCATACATCAGATAAGGGACTTACACCTAGAATACATTGAGAAGACTTACAATAAAAAGACGAACTTATTGAGCAATGAGCAAAGGATCTGAATAGACATTTCTCCAAAGAAGACATGCAAGTGGCCAAAAAGCACAGGAGAAGAAGCTTAACATCATTAGTTTCCAAGGACATATAAATTAAACCTACGATGAGATACCACTTCACACCCACGAGGCTAAAGTGAAAACCAAAGGCAATAAGAAGTATTGACAAGCATATGGAGAGACGGGCATCCTCCTTCACTACTAGTGGAAATGTAGAATGTTGCAACTTCTTTGGACAAGTTTGGCAGTTCTTTAAAGAATTAAATAAAGAATGACTACATGACCTAGTCATTCCACACCTTAGTATATACCAAAAATAACATAAATGTTCATAGCAGCCTTACTCATAATAGCTCAAAAAAGTGAAAATCCACAAAAGATATATAGCTGATGAATGGATAATGAAAGGTGGCATACCCACACAATGGAGCAGTATGCAGTCATAAAAAGGAAGGAAGTGCTGATACATCCATGCTACGACATGGATAAACCTTGAAAACATGTAAAGTGAAAGAAGCAAGACACAAATGACTACACATTACATGGACTGTGAAAATGAGCAAATGTATACAAACATAAAGAAGACTAGTGGTTGCCATGAGCTGGGGAGAGGTGGGGATATGGAATGATTGCCAAAGACTATGAGGCTTCTTTTTGGTATGATAAAAATGTTCTAGAATTAAATAGTCTTGATAGCTGTACAACTCTATGATACTAAGAATCAATGAATTGTGCACTTTAAATGGGTGAATTACATAGTATATAAACTATATCTCAACAAAAATGTTACAATAATTATAGTTAGAAGTTATAAATTATCATGCATGGTCCGCATACATATACACACTTTCATACACTGCCCAAGAGTGCTGCTGTTTTCAAGTGTTTGTAGGTCACCTGTTACCTGGAAGCTGAACTGTTTTCTGACCAGTCTGTTTAGGAATTATAACTGGTAGTACACAGCAGTGATACCTATTTTCTATATTTTATACAATGTTAGATATTTGTCATATGTAGGTTATTCTAATCAAATCATTCTGGGCTTTGGGATGGTGGCAGGAGAGTTGATAACTGATCAATTTATCTAGTTCCTGCTTTAGTATCTTAGGTCCCCAGAAGACAGAGAAGTCACATCTGTCTAAACTCTTGACGTTCACTTACTGGACATTTAATAAAGGCAATATATTATGATCCAGTTATTCTAGAGTTGAGAGTAATGAGAAGAATGTATATCTTCTTGTGCCAGGCCTCAGGAAAGAAGCAGCCAGTTCTCCTGGGTTGTCATATTGCTATACCTTTGATTTGTACTTTTTTTGTAACTCAGAAAACCTTCAATGATATCAAATTAAAACTTCTCACAAACAAAACATGTTATAGGCAGTAATAATAATAAGAGCAACAATGATCATAATAGACTGTAGCATTTGTTGTGTCCTCTCTTTGAA
The DNA here is from genome assembly GCA_004026545.1 of Mormoops blainvillei. Classification (NCBI taxonomy): domain Eukaryota; kingdom Metazoa; phylum Chordata; class Mammalia; order Chiroptera; family Mormoopidae; genus Mormoops; species Mormoops blainvillei. Next base: position 121,031 of record PVJD01003980.1, on the reverse strand, counting down.
CCTCTACGTCTGGTTTCTGCAATGCCAAAATGCCACTTTCATACTCAGTGTGCCATATAATTTGGTGTCCCAGTTTATCTCTGAGGCTCCTCCCTCCTCTTCTCTCTTCCCCAGAGACTTTGGTTCCTTCATGATCTCCTTTTTACTTTTTTAAAGATTTTATTTATTTAATTTTTTAGACATAGGGGAAGGGAGGGAGAAAGAGAGGAAGAGAAACATGGATGCGAGGGAGAAACATCGATCATTTGCCTCTCATATACTCCTCCCTTCCAGGCTGAACCCACAACCTGGGCATGTACCCTGATCGGAAATCCACCCAGTGACCTTTCGCTTTGCAGGATGATGCCCAACCAACTGAGCCATTCCAGCCACAGCACGATCTCCTTTCTTCCTAGCATCCTCAGTGCCTCCCTTTCTATTGTTTCCTTATTCACTGTTTTCAAACAAGCACAAACCTCTCTTCATTTGAAAAAAAAAAAAAAAGAAAGAACAAAAGGACCCAATTGTCCCTTCATCTACTTGTCATACATTTAATCTCCTTTTCCTTGCCAAACTGTCTCCATCTGCTGCCTCTATTGCTTCATTATCCATTTACCACTTAGGCTATTACCATCTGCATTTTGCCGTTACCACTCTATTACTCCATTTTCCTAAATATGCACTCTTTAAGGTCAAATAGGATTGATTTTTCTTGTTTCTCAAGGCCCAGCTCAAACTACTTCTATAATAACAGTCATCTTTTCATCTTCCTTCTTTTAAGCCTCTTAATCACCTAGCTATCTTATTTCTATTTCTGTACAACAGTTGCATGATGTTTTGCATTGTGTGTGTATACAGACATGTTCTTTCAGCTCTCCTCTTTAATGGGAACTTTTTCAAGGGCAAAAGCTATGTCTTCTGTTTCATTTGTTAACCATCCAAAGTACTTGGTACAGTTAAAATGGCAACTTGACTAATATGGCATTAAAAAGGGTGAGCTTCTATGTTTCTGAATATTAAGATTTCCCTTTTTTCCCCTTGATATTATTTTAATGAAGGGTCCAAGGTAAGGTGGTCGAAAAGCATGTCTCTTTTGATGCAAATATTTACTCTTCCTCTCTCTCTCTAAAGCACTGGCAACAGGATGATGGTGTCTGTGTACAGTTCTGGTCAGGATGCCTTCAGCGGGATATATTCATATAATGAAAACAGGAAAAGGCAACTACAGGGACAAAAGGAAAATAGGAGCTACAGGAAGAGTAGAGAAGGAAAGCCAAAGGCTCTTTATGTTAGAAAGGTGAAGGCAAACAAAGGACATATCAGCATGTCCAATGGGATTGCCAGTTATACAAAGGGAAAATGCAGACTTGGGCATTAAATTGGGGAACTCTATGACTTTATTCCCAAAACTAAATTTTACATACTAGAATTACCATTGACTTCATGAAAAAAGCTAGTAAATGTCTGAAGTCCCTCCAAAAGTAATAGAGTCTGAAAGATATAAATGGATACTCAGCAGAATTAGACATACACATGGTTAATATATTTTGACAATGGACTGACTGGTTCTTCCAAAAACCTAAGATGCTATAAGGAAGTTATGGTAAGATCCCCTAGATTTTGAAGGACTAGTCCAGGAAGATAAGTATGGCATTCTATAGCCATCCCCTAGTACCTCTGTTGGATGTAAACTACTGGGCTTGAGCAACGATTTTCAACCAGTGTGCTGCATAATTTTTACAACATGCAATACTTGACTATTTAGGTAGGTACACTGACCTGTTTTCCCTTAGACTGTCGAGTATAAAAATCACAATAGCCAATACAATAAGAGCCATCTGTTGTAAATAAGTCAAAATTATCCCTAATTTTTTTCAGATCGGCAAAATATATATATTCTTGTTGTGCTGCAGAATTTTACTAATTCGGTGATGTGTTCCATGAGATAACAAAGGTTGAAAATTGCTGGGCTACAGGGACCACAAGGCAGAGACATTTCTTGTGGCATCACTGAAAAGGTATTAGTTTTTTTTAAAGTAAAATAAGGATTAAAACGAAACAAGAATGAGACATTAAACATATATGATCAGGAACATTTAAGATGAATTTTTTATACTGTAAATAAGTTTGCCTTTTAGCATAGTGAACCTTTTCCATAAATCTGTTTTAGAAGTGAGTCTTCAGCATGCTTTAGAAAAGCTTTTGTTAAAACTGAAGTATATTGATAAAGTGATTTAATATAGTGGAAAACCAGCTGCAGTACTCTAGCTGGGCCCCCTGAAACCAGGTGGTAAAAAAACATCTACACAGCATTATAGGAAACAGTTCCTGTAATTTGCCATTAATGTTTAAAAATAATAATGTTACACTCCCAACACTGTTGTCTTTGTTAGTGCATGACACTATTTTATTCACATGGTTTGTTGTACTTACATGAATTATTCCCAATTCTACCACAATGTCCAGGGCTCTGATATCCTTTAAGTAAAAGATAGTAAAACTATGGGTTGTGTCAAAGGGTAGCTGATTACATTTTAAGATCCACGTGTCCTATGAGCCAATGTTGGAGAATCACAACATCACAAAGTGACTTGCTTTGCATAATAGACTTAACTACAGGCAGAGCTGAGATTAGGGTCCAATCTCTCCTTACTGTTAGCTCAGCACCTGTCTTTGGGACTTTTCTTTAAAAAAAATTCTTTTCTCAAAGCCAATTGTGTTAGTAACAGCTGTCTTGATTAAAAATCTCAATGCATATAATCAAATGCATACTATGTGTCTAGGTTTGCTGAACCTAGATCTTTGGTGTGAAATCTAAGATTTGCAAAGTAGTCCTAGGGGCTACTACTGGACCTTGTTCCTGTGAACACACAATGAGTGCTTGGGTGGGTTTGGTGCAATTCTTGACTCGTGTTGCAACAAAATAAATCAATCTTTATCTACTGACTGGGTCTGTGAAATAAATATCAGTGAAACTATAAGCAATTTAGAATTCAACCTCTTATTGAAGGTCCACAACTGTCATTGCATAAATTACTTCCAATGAAACTAGGCCGCACATAACAACAGCAACAGAAAAAGCCAGAAAATAAGCAATGCATCTACGCACACCCCTCCAGCTAAGTCTATGATGAAAGGACTTAATAAAAGGTACATTTTTGTACTGTTGTTTAAGTTCTCAAGGGTATTTGCCTGTGTGTGTGAGTGTGTGTGTTCTGTGTTAAAGAGAAGGGAGAGTGCTTGCTGAACCTAGATCTTTGGTGTGAAATCTAAGATTTGCAAAGTAGTCCTAGGGAAGGGCTATGCATTTGATTATATGCATTGAGATCTTTAATCAAGACAGCTGTTACTAAAACAATTGGCTTTGAGAAAAGAATTTTTTTTAAAAGAAAAGGCCCAAAGACAGGTGGCTGAGCTAACAGTAAGGAGAGATTGGATCCTAATCTCAGCTCTGCCTGTAGTTAAGTCTATTATGCAAGGCAAGTCACTTAAGCTTCTTGTGTTTTCCTTTTCAACTGTAAAACTAGGGTAACAATTAGCTGCTACAGCATAAAACTGTTATGTGGATAAAAGACATTAAGTATTTTGAAATCGTAAATGCTCTCTAAGTGCAGACTGTTATTGTTACATACATGTCAAAATCCAAATTTGTAAGGCAAAAAACTGGGAATTAATTATCTGAATTACAACAGAATTCTCTGCAAGTAATTTAAATGGCAAATGTGGTTTACACATTTTACAGACATACAGTTCAACCACTTTCCAGGAGTATGCCCCTTTTGCAAAAATCCATCTACTTCTACTTGGATTAGCTAATTGTTCTACCTTTAATGGCACAATCTGAATTTACTGACTCACAATGTATACGGCTGAAAGGTACCTTAGCAATAAGCTAGTCCTACTGAGCTTCACCCAGAGTTTGTCAAAGCCTTAGCAGCTTAGAAGAGAAAGGAGAACAAAGAAATGAAAGGGGAAGGGAGACTGGTCAAGATGGTGGCACAGCAATGCACGGCTTGTCTCCTCACACAACCACAGCAAAAATTGCAACTAAACTACAAAACAACTATCACCCAGAATTGCCTAAAAATTGAGCTGTATGGAAATCCAACAACCAAGGAATTAAAGAAGTCACATTCATCCTGGCAGGTAGGAGGGGCAGAGATGTACAGATGTGGAACAGATGGTCCCACACCAACGTGTGGCAGGTAAAAATCAGGAGAGATACCTCAGGAGTGAGCAATCCCAGCCCCAGGCCAGACCACCCAGTCCAGGGTTCCAATGCCAGGAAGATACCATATTTAGTCATGCAGAACGCACCCTTTTTTGACCAAATTTTTGAGGGAAAAATAAGAATGCACATTATACATGGGGAGTACCTGAAATAACTTGTGTCTGTTCTTGTGTTTTGTAATTATTTGTTACATAAAGTTTCTTGTACCATAATATGTTAAAAAATAAAAACAAAAATTCCCTCATAATACAAAAAACAATTTTCTAAATATAAATAAATAAAAAATGAATAAAAAAGTTAAAAACGAAAGATTCTTTTCCTGAAAGTTTGGGTCAAAACAGTGGGTGTGCATTATACATGGCAAAATACAGTCAGTCCCCATAACTTCTGGCTGTAAAAACCAGCAGGGTTTGGGGCAGTAGAAGAAACTGTAGGATTCTCAGGAGAATCCTCTTAAAGGGTCCACAACAGACTTAGGTCCTACACAGACTCACTCCTCTGGGCTCGAGCACCGGAGCAGCAACTGGAAGGACAGCAGTGGCATATGGGGAGAAGCTGCAGTGTCTGGCATCAGGGCAAGTGCCAGGGGACAGTTTCTTCCTGGACAAAACTCCAGAGGCCAGGAAGTGGCATTATCCCCTTTTTGAACCCCCCCACAGAGACACATGATGGTGACACCATATCAGAGACTCTATCAACCTGGTTCACACAGGTTGCCCTGCCCTGGTGATTACCTAAGGCCCTACCTCATGCAACTTACCAGTGTGTTTTTCTACAACAGGCCATGCTACTAAGACAGGGAGTCAAAGCAGCACTACCTGGTACACAGACACAAACACAGGGATGCTGCCAAAATGAAGAGACAAAGAAATATGGTTCAAATGAAAGAACAGAACAAAACTCCAGAAAAAGAACTAAACAAAGCAGAGATAAGCAACCTATCAGATGCAGAATTCAAAACGCTAGTTATTAGGATGCTCAAGGAACTCATTGGGTACTTCAAATGCATAAAAATACCCAGGAAGAAATGAAGGTTACACTAAGTGAAATAAAGAAAAATTTGCCCCAGTTGGTGTAGCTCACTGGATTGAACGTCAGCCTGCGAACCAAGGGTCACCGGTTTGATTCCCCAGTCAGGGCCCATGCCTGGGTAGCAGGCCAGGTCCCCCGTAGCGGGGGTGCAAAGGGTAACCACACACTGATGTTTCTCTCCCTCTCTTCCCTTCTGTCTAAAAATAAAATAAATAAAATCTTAAGAAAAATAAAAATTTACAGGGAACCAACAGTGGAGTGGATGAAGCTGAGAATCAAATCAATGATTTGGAACATAAGGAAGAAAAAACATTAAACCAGAACAGCAAGAAGAGAAAAGAATCCAAAAGAAATATATAGATAGGTTAAGGAGCCTCTGGGACAACTTCAAACACACCAACATTTGAATCACAGGGGTGCCAGAAGGAGAAGAAAAAGAGCAAGAAATTGAAAATGTATTTGAAAACATAATGAAAAAAGACTTCCCAAACTTGGTGAAGGAAACAGACATACAAGTCTAGGAAGCACAGAGTCCCAAACAACTTACATGCATGACCCATGGACATGAACTAAGTGGGGGAATGCTGGTGGGAAGGGGGTGTGCAGGGCAAAGGGGAATTAAGGGGAGAAAAAATGGGACACCGGTAATAGCATAATCAATAAAATATATGTATATATATATATTTTTAAAGAATTCTGTATACCCTTTTAAGGAAAGTGTTAATGCACCAAATGCAATTTCCCAAATTTCCTAAATGTCAATGTATTTCAAAAACATATGATCATTGCTAATTTGTAAACTGTCTTTAGAAGCCCAATTCAGTGTGATCTGCTTATCGTTTCCCATATTTGGTTGTTTCTCATTTTCTAGGTCTTCCTTAAAACTCTTGCTAACAAACAATTAAAAACTAAGCATTAAAATTAAAAGCTTCTGCATGGTTAAAGAAAACATCAGCAAAATGAAAAGAGAACCAACCGTATGAGAAAATGCATTTGCCAATCATAACTTGGACAAGGGTTTGATCTCCAAAATTATAAAGAACCCACACAACTCCGCAACAGGAAGGCAAAAATCCAATTAAGAAATGGGCAAAGAACCTGAACAGACACTTCAAGGAGGACATATAGACGGCCCAGGGACACATGAAAGGACGCTCAGCATCACTAGCCACCAGAGAGATGCAAATTAAAACCACAATGAGATATCACTTCACACCAGTCAGAATGGCCATCATAACCAAATCAACAAACAACAAATGCTGGCGAGGTTGTAGAGAAACGGGAACTCTAGTACACTGTTGGTGGGAATGCAGACTGGTGTAGCCGCTGTGGAAAACAGTATGGAATTACTTCAGAAAACTAAAAATGGAACTGCCTTTTGACCCAGCAATTCCACTGCTGGGATTATACCCTAAGAATCCAGAAATACTAATTCGAAAGAACCTATGCACCTCAATGTTCATAGCAACATAATTTACAATAGCCAAGTGTTAGAAGCAAACTAGGTGCCCATCAGTAAATGAGTGGATCAAAACACTGTGGTACATTTACACAATGGAATACTACACAGCAGAAAGAAAGAAGGAGCTCCTGCCATTCGTGACAGCATGGATGGGTCTGGAGAGCATTATGCTAAGTGAAATAAGCCAGGCAGTGAAAGACAAATAACATATGATTTCAATTATAAGTGGAGACTAATCAACAGAATAAAAAAGCAGGTTAAATGTAACTGGAGACATTGAAGTGAAAAAGTGACAGTGAACAGAGGAGAGGGGGGAAGGGAAGACAGGGGGAAATAGGGGAAGGGTGGTCAAGGATCATGTATGGGGGACTCATGGACAAAGTCAAGCAGGGGTGGGGTCGAGGGTGGGAGGAGGGGGGAATGGTGGGGGAAAAATGGGCAAAACTGTACTTGAACAACAATAAAAAATTTGTAAAATTTACACACACACACAAAAGAATAAATAAATAAAAATCAATAAAATTGAAACAGCTGAAGGCCATGGAAGCCTGATATTCCCCTCCCCCACCTATTCTCCGTCCTCCTAGGAGTTGTCAAGGTCACTAGATAATAAAACAGCTCACTTTTGAGCACTGTGTGTGTCTACCAGTCGTAAAAAGAACTGCTTCTAAAAGTTATAAATTGTATTCAATAATCTTATTAATCTAAAGAATGCTAATTAATTACTTTTGTTGTCACTAAAAATTAAAAACTCTAATCAAGTTGGGAAAATATATGGTTTTGGTAATAAAAGATAAATTATAAAACTGAAACTGGGTTAGTGATTTCTACAGGAGTTAAAAAGGACTAGGAAAGTTACAGAAGGATTGCACACCTTGCAGAAGGATCTGTGCAAGTTGAAAAAGGATTGTGTAGAGGGAAGAAGCAAAAAGAGAAAGAATTGAGAAAGTGAATAAAAGGTAAGAAAGGATAAATGAAAGAGACATAAATAGGAAGAAAGGACACTGGAGTAGGAAATTCAAGAAGGGGACTGGAAATGGGGAAAAATAAGAAAAGAAAAGGCACATAATAAATAGTGAAGATAATTTTAATTACAAATGAAAAAGCCAAGAGCTCCCTTTGATTTCCCAAGGCCAGTTGTTACAAAAGCTAGCCTTGGGACCCCAGACCCCCACTGAGCAGCTGGTAAAGATAGCTTTCAGTGTTTTAACAATGGCAACAGGGCAGAGGAAGAGTAGAAAGCTACCCAATGGAAACAAAAAGCTCACTTGTTAGCCACCCCTTTAAGCTCTGCACCATCTTAGCATCCACGAGCTTGGGAAATGCCCAGAGCTAGACAGGTGTTTAGGCATTCAAGTGATCATATCTATTAGATATGAAATTTTGCCAAAAATCTAGAAGTTGTCCAAGAAATGCAGGGGTGTCTTCGCTCCAATGGCTAGCACGCATATCCATTCTTTGCTTTCTATACAAGCAGGGGGTCTAACAGGGCTAATAATTTAGGTATCCACTGCCTGCAGAAGTAAAGGGTATGCTTAGAGGGTGCAGAAGTTCCCTTCAAAGTCTCCCCCGGGGGAAGGCAAAGGTGAAGTAAAAGGAGGTTCCCCTCTTGAGAACAGAGGTGCAACAGGGGCCTCCTGAAGTAAGGCTGGAGGGGTATGGGTGACACAGTAAAGGCAATTAAGTCTGGAAACCCAAAACTAAGGAGAAAATCCTCCTCTAGCCAGGTAGGGTTGGGTTACAAAGTGAAGGCTAACTATTCTGGAAGCCCAGTGTCTGAAAGGGGCTTCCATGGTACCCATGGAAGAGTCAGGGGATGCCCAGCCTCCCCCATGTTCTCCTCTATTCTCTTAGAATAGAATAGGGAAACCAAGGCTCAGTACCACAAGATATGCCTCTGGGATGCATCCTTAAGAATTGAGATAAATTTGAGCCTCGAACTTTAAAGAAAAAGAGATTAGTATTCTTCTGTAATACAACATGGCCCCAACATAAATTAGAAGACGAGGAGGTTTGGCCTGAGAACAGCAGTCTAAATTATAACACAATCTTACAATTAGATTTATTTTATAGGAGACAAAGATTCTACTGAAAAAGGATTTAAATTGATAGTTTAAAGAAGGGAAAAGATCTTACTCCCCTCTTAGTAAAACTCAGAAAGGAAAAAAATAACTTATTCTAAAATTGGCTATTTCTAAATTAATTTAAAAGAAACAAACTAAAGTGGACTGTGTAAATCACAGAAGGTTTGCATATATTGCATAGAGTCTGCAAATTAAAGGTTTATAAAAAGAAATCTTGAGAGGAATATATAAATAAGCTAATACAAAATTTGGTTATTTCTTTTCAGGGTGATAAATGGGAGAAAGTTTTTCCTATATCTGCCTAAAATAATTATGTTTCATATTGCGTTAACCATATACTTGATTAACTTTCAAGAAAAATAATCTCTGCCAATCCAGGGAACTGAAGTTTTGTTAGCCTATGTTGATGTTGCATAACTTTTATTATCACCTTAAATAGTCAAATGCTATTCCATTATATATGTGTGTATATATATATATATATATATATTCCTTCAGTCAGGTATATTTGACAAGCTTTCCAGGGTTTAAATTTTAAAAGACTTTTTCTTAACCTAGAAATGGTTTTGAGGTATTTTGAAGGGCCCCTGAAATATCTCAAGGATTTATTCTTTCTTCTTACAAAAGAGAAATTTTAGACTAATCAGGTTTATTTAATATACTTGAAATACATGGGAAGCTTTATGAAATAAAAAAAATACAAAAAGATCTGCAAGAGTCTACAAAGTTCTAATATAATTTCATTTATAATTTCTGATGATTATTGTGGAATATTGGGTCTTGCAGAAAGGATGGAGTTTCATATCAATTACATTAAAATGAGATCTGTGTCCAGGTCATTTTTGGTTTTTGTCATTTGAGGTTGTTTTGTTCTGATGCATTTGTAAACACATTTCATCTTAAAAGTCCATAGAAAGAACTCTGACCTATTCTAAATTACAGATTTCTAAATAAAAATTTTCAGATCAAACCTTTAAATGGGACAAAGATTTATAGAACTCCAAAAAATAACTGAACTGATGCTTCACCTGAGCCCCACATCCTGGTACTGGGGGGCTTCTAATCAGTCATCGGTTATACAGACCAGGTTAAACAGAGACAAAATGGGTGGCTCTGAAAGCGTTCCACAAGATTCCCCTAGGGTATTGTCTCCTTAATACTTGGTCCACCTTTAAGGGCAAAGATCAAAAGAAAAAAATGCCTCACTTGTTTTTTTGTAATATCACCTTTTGTAATATCAGTACAGACTAGGGGATGGGGAGGTCTGGCCTATGAATAGATCTTGGCATTATAACCCTGTTCTCCAATTAGATTTGATCTGCAAAAATGAAGGCAAATGGAGTGAAATACCTTATACTCAGATGTTCATGGCCCTTTACCAAAATAGGGATTTTAAAAGGTCCTGTAGAATGAGTGTTGTCAATGTCAGATGAACTGAAGAACACCTTCCTTGCAGCCCTGGCAAAACACCACCAGCATCTGCCCCTATCAGAGCAAACAGGACCCACTCCAGGGGCAGAACAACCTGCTTCCCAGCTTGCTCCCCCACCATCTCCCAAATAGTAGATGCCACTGTTTAACCCCTCCTCCACTGCAGAACTGCCAACACCAGCCCCTGCTTGTAGTCCTACTACCAAGAGTGGAACTCGGTATCACCCAAATCCCAGTATGTTATCCCTGATGGAAGTGGCAAGTGGGGAGCCTGGTGGTGGAATTATCTGGGTACACACTTCCATCTCTATGTCTGACTTCACCCTTTGCAAAGAAAAACTCGGTCAGTTTTCTGAAGATCCTAGCAAGTTCACAGAGGAGTTTAATCATTTAGCACTAACTTATGACCTAACTTGGAGTGATTTACAGATTGTTCTCACCCACTGCTGCTCTGTAGATGAAAAGCAGTGCATTACAAGGACCACTAGGGCTTATGCTGATGAATTAGCTGGCTGTCATGCTCAACATCACAAATGAGGTCTGTGTAGAAGGAATCCAACCATGTAATATGAAAAATAGAGACATTTATTGAAGAAGATACAAGAAACATTGTACATAGGACAATGACACCTCAGTTCCCTTCAAAGTAGGCACCTTGGGACCTCAAAAAGTTCTCCCAATTGCCATCAGCTGCCCCTTTGTATTTTCCTGAATCTCACTGACCATCTGAAATGTCTTCCCTTTCAAAGGTGATTTTAGTTTTGGAAAAAGCCAGAAGTCACAGGGTGCCAAATCTGGCCTGTAGGGGGGCTGAGTCACCTGGGTGATTTGTTGTTTCCTCAAAAAACTCTGCACAAGACATGATGCATGAGTGGGTGTGTTGTCATGATGAAGCTGCCAATCAGCAGGTGCCCATAACTGCAGCCTTCTGAATCATCTGAATTGTTTCTGCGGAAAAATGCTCAAGCTTAATGCAAAAGTTGATGCACATTCGTTGCTCCACTCGCTCAGTCATTTTGCATTTGATAGCCACACAGTGCACATGTTCATGCAACGACATCTACCGCCCCCACTGACTAGTACAGCGAAGCCGTCATTGTTCACCCATGTGCATTCTGGTCCACTCTCCCTGGTTGCCAGGTTACATCGATGTCGCCCAAACTGTTCTTGTTATATTAATAATGGCTGGACTTTTTCCGGACAGAACTCATATACAGACCAGGGAGAGATACAATCCTAGATCAGGATCCTAACTGGGTCTACGAAACTGGGACAGACGAAGGACGGGAGGGAAGGGATTGCCGGACCCATATAGTTACTTGTCTCATAGAGCGGATGAAAAAATTTACAATTAAGCCTATTAATTATAACACGATAAAACAGGTTACTCAGGGAAAGGATGAAAATACTGCCCTTCTTCAGGGACAATTAGCTTTACAAAAGCATACAAACATTGACCCTGAGTCTGTGGAAGGCCGAGAACTTCTGGGGATGCATTTTATCCAGCAAGGAATCCTAGACATTAGAAGAAAACTACAAAAGTTAGGAATGGGACCAGATATCCCCACAGAAGATATGCTAGGGATAGCTTCCTCAGTGTTCTATAACAGAGATCAAAAAGAGGAGGAGAGGGCCCTAGAAATGGAGAAACATGAGAAGAAGCAGGCTCAGTTAATAGCTGCCCTGCTAGGGCAGAGGACTCAAGGTCCACAAAAGGGAAAACCTAAAAGCACTCCCTCTAATAAATGTCATAAATGTGGGAAGCCTGGACACTAGAAGTGGGAATGCCCTGGCACAGGGACTCCCTGAAAGCCATGTCCCTTATGCCGGAAAATCAGCCCTTAGAGAGGGACTGTCCCGAGGGCCAAAGGGACCTGTGTTGGAGCCCTCAGGCACCATGGCCATAGACTGAGGGGGACTTATGCTCCAGTTGGCTCCCACTAGAAACATCATTATAAAAGGGACGGAGCCAAGGGTAACTCTTCAAGTGACCGGAAGCCCTACTAATTTTCTTTTGGACATGGGAGCTGCCTGCTCTGTATTGTCCTCATATCAGGGGCCCTTCTCTTCCAATAATAGTATTATGCTAGGAGTAAATGGCACGCTCCAGGGAAGACATTTTGCTCCACCCTTAAATTGCCTTTGGGGAACAACCACCTTTGCACACCAATTGTTAGTCATGGCAGAATGACCTTCTCCACTGTTAGGCACGGATATTTTAAGTAACGTTAGGATTCAAGTAATTTTCTCTATAGACACTGAGGAACCTGTTCCTATTATGACATTATTCATTAAGAGGGTCAGTTAAAACTGATACAGATAAGGAACAAGAACTTAACTCCCAAGTCTGGGCAACAGGAATTCTGGTATGAGCTAAATAGAGCTAAACTGGCTCTGATCAAATTACAGGATCCAACCAATTTTCCTAATAGAGGGCAATATCCCATAAATTCAGAGGCTAGGGAAGGGCTACAGAAAATTGTCACTATGTTCCTAAATCATGGATTGTTAGTAGCTTGCAATTCTCCCCATAACACTCCCATTGTACCTATCAGGAAAAAAGATGGGGCCTACAGATTAGTTCAAGACCTAAGAGCAGTTAATGAGGCCATCATCCCTATACATCAGTGGTGCCTAACTGTTATAATATCCTGGGACAAATTCCTCCCCAAACCCAATGGTATTCTGTTCTAGATCTAAAAGATGTTTTCTTCTGCATTCCCCTGGACCCAGCTTGTCAGTTTCTATTTGCTGTTGAGTGTACAGATTCACAGGGACATAAGCAACAACTAACCTGGACTCTCCTCCCTCAGGGATTTAGGGACAGTCCTCATTTATTTGGACAAGCATTAGCAGGGAACTTACAGGACCTGTCACTTAAGGGGGGTAGCGAATATGTAGATGACCTACTTATCTGATCCCCTATGGAGGAACTGGGCCATTAACATGTAATACAGACCCTAAATTTTCTAGCGGACAGGGGCTATAAGATATCTAAGGATAAGGCTCAAACACTACAAGAAAAAGTGGAATATTTAGGCCTCATATTAACACCTTGGAAAAGAATCCTAACGTCAAATAGGATACAGACCATTTGAGGCCTCCCTGAGCCCACCTCTCAAAAACAGCTCTGAGCATTCTTAGGACTAACAGGATACTGCAGATTATGGATTTTAGGATATGGAGAAAAAGTCAGACCCTCTACAAAGCCTTAAAGGAAGGTAGTCAACAGGGACCAACTAACATACTGGGAAAGGGAAAACAAGGAGCTTTTGAGCAACTAAAGGAAGCTCTTATGTAGGCAGCAGTCCTAAATTTGTCAGATTTAGAGAAACCCTTCGAACTATACATTCATTAATGAAAAACAGTGAATATCATTTGGGGTCTTGAGTCAGACCCTAGGACCCACTAAGACATCTATAGGTCATATTTTCAAAAGAATTAGATGCCATGGCCCTAGGCTGGCCACAATACCTTAAGGGAAATAGCAGCAGCAGCTTTACTTCTAGAAGAAGCACTTACAACATCATTAGGACAAGATGTAACTATATGCTTCCCTTTTTACCATGAAGGTTCAAATTAATTCCTTAGCAGCTATAGTTCTTCAAAACCAGCATGGGCTAGATATGTTAGCTCCTGCCCAAGGAGACGTTTGTGTCATGCTCCTGGAAGAATGCTGGTTTTTGTATCAACCAAACAGGGCAAGTACAAAACCACGTTCATGACTTTTCAGGCAAGGTCAGCCAACTCTGGGCCCAGGTCGAGCAGGCGTGGAAATCCTACTCCAGCTTCTGGTTATGGAAATCTTAAATACTGTCCTTCCTAGGTCCTCTGGCTTCCCTACTTCTCTTACTACTTTTTTAAACCTTGTATTTTTGATATCCTTGTCTGTTTTGTGTCTTCCAGGCTAGTAACAATTCACCTGCAAACAGCTGTACAATCGGAATATTCAAGCACACCTCTTAACCCCTTGGATCGGGGCTGTTGACATATTCCATAGAAAACCCTAACCTTTACCCACCTAGAGAGGGAACAAGTGACACTCTCCCAGAACCAGCTATACATCCCTAATCACTCTGAAGTAGATATAGAAAACTGACCTTCAACCTTCAGCACCCGAAAAGCATTTGGATGCTGTCACTTGACGGGGGAATATTAGGCAGGATAGGTAGTAAACCAAGGCAGGGGTGGGGAGAAGACATCTCACCTATTGAGCCAGCAGTCCTGAGCCCAGACTGATAAGATTGCTGACCATTCTGAACTTACAAGCAGAGAAAGCAAAGGAGGAGGGGCAGCCTTGAGACTGTGCTGGGAAAAGGAGCCTCTGTAGCAATTTCACTAAGACAGAAAGCCTTTACTAGCTGAGAAAGAAAGCCTTTGTAGCTGTCCGTTAGTCCCAAGGTCTAGAAGTGGGAGAAGGAGGGGTACCTAGAAGCTGACTAAAGTATATACCTCCTGGAATACCGATGGTCAGGTCGCTCAGATTAGCTGGGTGCCTGCTTGCAGCTTTTTGCTTAAGCGTATAGACAAACTTGCAGCTTAATTTTCCAATATGTGTGAGGCACTCTCAGATTAGATAAGTGGCCACTTACAGCCTTTTGCTCAAGTGTATTTCATAAACGAACTTTCTATCTCGTGCCCACTATATGTGTTGTCTCTTGCTTGAATTCTTCTCTTGCAAGCAAGGCAAGAATAGAGGAAAGGGAGCCCCCTGACTTGGGTCTCCCCTGTAACAAAACCATACACACTATTTGGTTTTGGCTAAAGCATCTTCATGACAGGCTATAAAATATGTTGTTTACATGGTCATATATTCAGCAGACACTGATTAAAAAAATGTTATTTTACTTTCAACTTCATGGAGATTGATCTTGTAGGATGAATTTAAAAGAAATGCCAGTTTCTTTCAAGGCCACCCTTTTCCAAAAATTATAAAGGAGGTAAAGGATGTCTTTAGTATCCTTTAATTCTCTGTCTCTCCACCCACTTGTCTGTTCCTGGTGTTCTACTGTGGAAACCAGCCTGCAGCAATGCAGCAAGTTCAACTATCTAATAAACTTCTTTCTCATTCAGATACAATGTTATACCTTTCCTAAACCCTATGCTCCCAGAAAATACTGTTGATTAAGAAATCCCCCTAACCTTCCCCCACCCTTGAAATTCCTGTACCCTGTTCTATTTTAGGAAATGGTCACGCAAAACAAACAAACACCAAAATAACCAAATTAAAAAACCCTTTCCCTTATGACTTGTTAGATAAGGCTCTCTGTCCTTCTCTCAGGACTCCCTGGGCAAAGACCAAACACAGACCTGTACTCTTTGCTGGAATATGCTGAAATACCAGATACCGATAGAGAGGGAGGAACGCAGAAGGACCCTTTGATCAACGTACTCTCTGTGTCCCACTGTTTCCAGAAGGTCCACCATACATTTGTTTACTAAACATTAACTCTTTTCATCTCCTTGTGAACTACCTTACTGCCTAGTTCTCAATGACACATATATACCTCATCTTGAGGCCTCACTGTCTTTGGAATTTTCATGCTTACGTGAATTCCCCATGCCTATATATTAAAACTTTATTTTCTCCTGGTAATCTGCTGCATGTCATTTCTATTATTTGAACAGACAGAAGAAGGAGAGTTTCCCTGCCCATAACATAATTTATGTTTAGTTTGTGTTTTATTATTATAAGAAGAGATGAAAAAACAGAAGAGGTAAAACCATGAGTCCTGGGTTCTGGTCCCAGATCTCTTTGTGTTCTTGACCCTTCTGGACCTCAGTTTTTCCATCTTTAAATAAGCTTGTTGGACTCACTAATGTTCAATATTTTAACATTCTGTATTTGTTGAAAGGGTACATTATAATTATTTTGAGTTCAATTTATGGATATTATATGACTCAGATTCAGGAAATATCTTTTATTATTTGTTCATATCTGATGCTTAGTTTAAAGTAGTTATTACATAATGTTTACTAGTTAAAGAGTTATGACAGTTTGTAAGTTTCTAAGGCAGTACAGGCTGTTTTGGTACAATGTTTTCAATTCTATAAATATTTATCAAACAATGAACAACTGATTTTTCTGGTAGGTTCTAACATGTGTTTATGATTCCTACCTTCATTTGGAAATTAAATCCAAATTATTCAAATAAATTTCAAAAAGAAAATCTTAGCATACTAAATGTCAGTAATTAAATTTTTTTTCTCTCATTTGGAAAACTAAGTGGTAAGAAAATTCTTTAATTTCCTAATGAGAAGCAGATACATTTAACTATTTTGAATAGGGAGCAAATTACAGCAGAATTTGATTATTTTTTAAACTTTTATTTATTTTTTTATTTATTCTTTATTATATTTTTTCCATTATTATTTAGACTCATCAAGACAAAAAAGAGAAAGGACCCAAATAAATAAAATCAGAAATGAAACAGGAGAAATAACAACTGACACCAAAGAAATACAAAAGATTGTAAAAAAATATTATGAACAACTATATGCCAACAAACTGGGCAACCTGGATGAAATGGATAAATTCCTAGAAACATGCAGTCTTCCAAAAATAAATCAGGAAGAATCAGAGAATCTGAATAGACAGATTACACCTAGTGAAACTGAAGCAGTCATCAAAAATCTCCCAACAAACAGAAGCCCTGGACCAGATGGCTTCACAGGCAAATTTTACCAAACATTTGGAGGAGAACTAACACTGCTTCTTCTAAAACTATTTCATAAAATTCAAGAGAAGGGAAGGTTCCCAAACTCATTATATGAGGCCAGCATTAGCCTAATTCCAAAACCAGATAACTATACTACAAAGAAAGAAAATTATAGACCAATATCACTGATGAACATAGATGCTAAAATCCTCAACAAAATATTAGCAAACTGAATACAGCAATGCATCAAAAATATCATACACCAAGTGGGATTTATTCTGGGAATGCAGGGTTGGTACAACATTTGCAAATCAATGAATGTGATTCACCACATAAAAAATATGAAGGATAAAAACCACATGATTGTATCAATAGATGCAGAAGAAGCCTGTGATTAAATCCAGCACTGGTGTATGATTAAAATCTCTCAGCAATGCGGGAATAAAGGGAACATACTTAAGTATAATAACAACCATATATGACAAACCCACTGCCAGCATCATACTCAATGGGCAAAAACTCCAAGCATCCCCCTTAAGATTGGGAACAAGATAAGGATGTTAGCTTTTACTTCTCTTATTCAGCATGGTACTAGAAGTCCTAGCCACAGCAATCAGGAAAGAAGAAGAAATAAAAAGCATCCAAATTGGAAAGGAAGAAGTAAAACTGTCTTTATTTGCAGATGGCATGATACTGTATATAGAGAACCCCAAAGGTTCCATCAAGAAACTACTAGAACTGATAAATGATTTCAGAAAAGTAGCAGGATACAAAATTAATATCCAGAAGTCAGTTGCATTTTTGTATGCCAATAATAACCTAACAGAAAGGGAAATTAAGAAAACAATCCCATTCACGATTGCTTGAAAAAGAATAAAATACGAAGGAATAAACCTAACCAAGGACATGAAAGATCTGTACTCAGAAAACTGTAAGTCACTGAAGATGGAAACTGAAGAAGATACAAATAAGTTAATTATTTTTAAAGTATCATTCCACTTACCCATCACTCTGATGATGAAGGTGATGACAAGGAAAAAACAATAGATGTTAGTCCTGGCTGGTGTGACTCAGTGGATTAAGTACCGGCCTGTGAACCAAAAGGCTGCTGGTTCGATTCCCAGTCAGGGCACACGTGTGGGTTGTGAGCCAGGTCCCCAGTTGGGGGTGTGTGAGAGAGGAAGCCGATCAATGTATCTCTCACACATTGATGTTTCTCTCCCTCTCTTTCTCCCTCACTTCTCCCTCTCTAAAAATAAATAAATAAATCTATGATATGTTTAAAAAATAATAAGATGTTAAATTGCTAAGTAAACAACATCTAAATCCCAGGAAGGTCATCATTCATGGAAAAGTTGATACCAGTTTGCAAGTAGGATCTATAGTGCTCAATAGGATGTCAATAAACTCAAGGTAATTTTCCAATCATTTGGCCCAATAATAATTACTGCTAAGTAAAACACTGTGCCTGGCACTGTGCTAATATGATTACTTCCATTGTCTCAGTTATTCCTCATAACCCCATATGAGACAGGTACCATTATTATCATCCTTATGTTACAGATGAGAACACTGGTTCAGGGAGGTTGTGTGAATTAACTGCCTGAATTGGAGAGCCAGTAACTAACAGAGTCAGTATTCAAAGCCAGATCTGTCTGACTCCAGGGTCCAGGCTCTTAACTACAGTGCTACAATGGCCAATCGTTTAGGAGAGTAAAGAAAACAATGTAAACAGAATGATCTGGTTTTCAGTTTTATATTTTAAGGCATACAGCATCACTAAGACAAGCTTCTATAAACTGTACTGATGGGGTGTGTGATGCTAGAAAATCATAATAGGACATACCTGATTATTTGAAAATAGCCTTACATCTTTTACAAGGTTTGGTTTAGTGTACACATGACATATAAAAGAGGAGCTATGTTTTTACTTGGTAAGAAATATGCAGTATATATCTAATATAGTAGAAGTATAATGTCTAATTATAGTTAAAGTTTTGTTCAGATTTCCATAAAAAGTCAATCTAACATAACAACTTGTTATATATGATATCAACTCAATGATTTTTCTTAATAAAGTATTAAATTGAAATTGGTTTGGGCTGTTTGTTATTCTTTTAAAAAGATGTTTTATTTACTTTATTTTTAGAGAGAGGGAGGGAAACATCGATGTGTGGTTGCCTCTTGAGCGCCCCCTACTGGGGACTTGGCCCGCAACGGAGGCATGTGCCCTGACTGGGGAATCGACCCAGCAACGTTGTGGTTTGCAGACCGGCGCTCAATCCACTGAGCTATATCAGCTGGGGCTGCTTGTTGTTATAACTGAACAGAAACTTAAAAATATTTTTCACTTATAAAACTTGTCATAACGCAGTAAAATTCAGGTATATAGAATTGTCTAAAATACATTGGAATCATCGAGAGACTCTAGGGATTCTCTTTCATTGTATAAAGTGTCTTTTGTGGTGTCATACATTTTGTGTGTGGGTTTCAGTGTAGTGCAGGAGTCAAGAGGCAAGGCTCTGGAAGCAGACACCAGTTTCTAGCTCTGTCACCTTGGGCAAGTTACTAAACCTCCCGGTGCCTCTGTTGCTCATTCGGAAAATGGGAACCATAAAGTTACATTCATGATATAATACAGGTTAAGTGTCTGGAGCCATTTTTTTGCCACGTGGTAGTTTAATAAATGTGAGTCATCATCAACAAACTACTTTGTGGAAAAGAATTACAGCAATCTGAATTAAAGTAGAGAAATGAATATGCTCTGACGACAACTGTTGGGGGCGGAAGAAATTTTACTCTACCCATCTAGGTTCTTTTGGCTGCTCTAATAATTAAGTCTACATGAGACAGATTAACAAGAGGAAAAAAATGAGATTTAATTAATTCTGTATGTATGGGAACCTCACCTATGTGAGGTTCAGAGACAGAAAGGGAGGATAAGGTATGTGGCATTCTGAGCTAAGGAAGAGGTAAGATGCCCTGAAGCCTCAGAGGGGAGGAGAGTAATTTGCAGGATGACATGAAGAGCAGATGTTCAGTAATTAGAAGTTTGCCCTGCCCTATAGATAGGTCATAAAAAGTTATTTCTGGTGATAACTCTTATTATGAGCAAGGCCCCAAATTTAAATTCTTTAAGGAGAGGTAAAAGTTTCTCTTGAGGCTGCGGGGTCTCAATTGCCTGCAGCTCAAAATTATACACATGCCAAAGTGGCACATCTTGGGGGAGCCTGTTCTGAACCCCTTTCACTACTACATGCATGACTTTTTCCTGCCTTGCCTGTTTAATTTTCTTCAAACAGATAATTCATGACATTCAGTGTGAATGGCAAGAAACCCCTAGGCATTATGATACCCAGTGGTGGCTCCTGTACTTGTAGATATAAAGGAATCTAATAGTATAGAACAGAAGGGAGAAAAAGGCCACATCCGAGTGTATTCAGACCCTTTCCTCTGCCATCTGTGACCCTTGTACTACTCTCAGCCCCTCTCAGCAGCCACAGTAAAATTGCTAGGAAAGGTCAGTCCAGGCTAGAAAATATATTTCTAAATAAAACAAACTGCATCATGAATTGAAAACTAAAACAAATCATGTCTTCCTGAACCCTAGCATTAATTTTAACTGAGGCATAAACCAAAGCAAAGTTACTTTTTCAAAAGCGGACAAAAAAAAACCAAAACAACAGAATAAAATCCATGAATGACAGACTCCCTTCCCAAAGAAATTGAAAACGCCAGTAATGAGA
Organism: Mormoops blainvillei; assembly: GCA_004026545.1. Classification (NCBI taxonomy): domain Eukaryota; kingdom Metazoa; phylum Chordata; class Mammalia; order Chiroptera; family Mormoopidae; genus Mormoops; species Mormoops blainvillei. The sequence goes on along the minus strand of PVJD01003980.1, from coordinate 100,407 downwards.
AGAAACCAAAACAACTACAAAACAAAATATCTTATTTGCAACTAGTGAACTAAAATAAAACTTTCTTACCACCCCTATAAGGCTGTAAGCTTTCTGAGGGTAGGGCTTGGATCATTAATTCACTCATATGTTCATATATGATATCCTTAAAATATTTAGGATAGTGTTGGCTATACATTTTGTTTTCAATTTCTACTTTTTGAATTGAACATGGCTCAAGTCACTCTGTACTGAATCCTATTTCAAGAGAAATTATAAAATAAGCTTCCAGCTATTTTCAATGCTTATATATTAAGACTAAGATCATTCAATGTGAATTAGATATGTTGAGAGTGCTGGTACTGTGACATTTATTGTAAATAAGTCAGGCAGTTCAAGCTTATGTTGTTTAAATTTAACAATTCAGTACTCAAAGTGCTTTTTTCCTTTCTCCAACTAGGAAGAATTCATGTTCTCTAACTAGGAAAAAATTCACGTTCCCACACTTTGACATAAACATTCACCCTTATATTAAGCATAAAAGGCTTTTTCTTATTATAAACAGAAGAAATTTCCATATACCCTTTGTAAAATGTTATATATAAATGCTGGGCTTGGACACAGAGAACTTAATCAAAATCCCATGTTGCTTCAGGGTAGTTATATGTGAAATGCAATTTCCATTGTATTGAAATCTCTATCCAGTAAATATTTATCTATTTTGAAAATTGCCAACATATTTGAAAAGTTTAATTGGTTTATACTCAAGGCACTAGAGAAAGGAAAATTTGCTTTCAGAAGACATTTACATGTATTTATTCTGTCCACGTAGATTACTTCTTTCAAGTGATCAAGAAATTTAATGTGAAGTTAACCCATCCCAGATTTGGTTCTAATGACCAAATTAGAAGAAAAGGAATTAATAATCAATACATCACTTTGATCACTGTACCTTTTTTCTCTGATTTATCGGAAACTTTTCCTCCAATTGGAGAGTAAGTAGTGTCCATGGATTCCGTCCCTCTGTTCCCTTTGCTAACTCCATTTTCATAGAGCTGTCCTTCAACTGGTTGCAACTGCCAAGTCAGGCCGAACAAATGCACTGCTGCAAGAAAACAAGCCATACATGAACTTATTCCAGACTTGCTGAGGTCTCTAAACCAGCTGTCCCTCTGCACCTAAAAATGCCATGACCAGCTTTCTTATAGTTAGGCCAAGCAACTTAAATTATATACCTACATCATACATGTAGCCACTTTTCTAAGTAGCTGTTGTTAAAATTTTGAGGATGAGAAGCTGGAGTATGAGTTAAACAACTGCAGTGGGATTGGACTCTGCTCCTCAGTGCTGTGACCTCTTCCTTTCATGTTTCCCCCAGCAGAGTACTTCTAGTTTGCATATGGAAACTGTGGAGTAATGGTGGACAGGCTATTGTGAGAGCATGGGAGACCTTCGCTGGGCCTCTGATTCAATTCAATTCCTCAAATATTTCCTGAGTGTCTAGGATGCATGAAGTCCTATGAGAGCTGCTGCAGATGTTAAAATCTAGACGCCTCCTAGGGTACAAGTTGAAGTCATACAAGTGTAAAAGAGCTGTAACATAATGCAAAATAACTGACGTGGTACAGGTTCAAATCACTATCAGAGGATTAAAAAATACTCAATATTGATCAGTGTGCAGCAAAATGGGTACTCTCATACACTCTTGATGAGAAGATTTAGAAAAATCACCCTTTGGGAGGGCAATGTGGTACCATTTTTCAAAAAAAATATCTTTATAACTTGGCTTACCCTTCTAGCCAACAATTCAATTTCTATAAATTAACTATGAATATGTACTGAACTCCAAAGCTATTCATTGTAATATTTAAAAACTAGTATCAAGTTATGATCAATCTAAATATTCATCAAAAAGAGATTAATTAAATAATGGGTGATATTATAAATAATACATGATTACACGGCTAGTAAATTATGTTGCAACAGACTATGTAATGGCATGGGGACTATTTATAATGCATCAAATGAAAGCCATAAGGCTACTAAACAGTATGAATAGTATGATCTATAGTGTGTGTGTGTGTGTGTGTGTGTGTGTGTGTGTGTGTGTAAATGTGTTGATGTCTAGAAGAAAGGGCTGGGAGGATATACTACGACATAATATCATAGAGGGCTGATGGAGGGTTTTTACTTTCTTCTTTATGATTTCTGCATCGTCTATTTTTTACAATGAGTATGTGTGATGTTTGCCATATGGGAAAAAGAATTTTTTTTTTTCAGAAAAGTGGCTTAAAGAAACAATAGATTAAAATTGGCTGGGCTGATCAGGGATGATATAATGATGGGCCTTGAAGGATGTGTAGGGTTCTGACAGGGGTGGCAGCAATGGGTGGGGCAAGGGGGCGGGTTGTACCAAAAATGACTTTGCAAAGCACCAGGTGTGTTTGAGGCAAAGGAAGTCGCTGGGGTTGGATGGGAGTTTAGCTATGTGTAGACGGTGGTGGGAAGTTAAAGCTGGAAGGGTGGATTAGGGCTGTATTGTGGAGGACAATGAATGTCACACTTAGATATTTGGATTTTATTTACTAGGAAACAGGCAGGCGATGCTATTTTCTAAACCAAAGAGTGATATAATCAGTTTACTTTAGGAAGATTAATTTGATAGCAATGGGGAGCACTGATAGTTTCTAGGCAAATAAATGATATCATCAGAACACCCTTTGTAGAAAGATAAATCCAGTAGTAGTGGGGAGAAGGATGAATGGAAAGCCTAAAGATTTGACAACAACACAAATTGGGAAGGCATTACAATAATTTAGGTGAGAAATGAGTATCTCAAGTAGAGCAGTGGCAGTGAGAATGCAAAGAAGATGATTCCTTAAGGAAAAATTGCATGAATGTTACCTCAGCATTTGGCAAAAAGCTCTGCATCTGTGTGTACATGTGTGTGTGTGTCCAAGTGTGCTCACACATGTGTGTAGGTGTTTAGGGGTGGGTATAGGAAAAAGTGAGGGAAAGGGAGAAATCCAAAATGGTTAAGGTTTTAGCCTCAGTAACTGAAAGCATGGTGGAGCCATGAATAGAGTTAGGGAATTCCACACTTGGCCCACCACTAGCTACAGATAGTTGGTGCTGGAAATGTGTTTGTTGAATGATAATTGGTTTGGGGTAGGATGGGGTAATGGAAGGAGTACAATGAACTCTGGAGATGCTGTGTTCCAAGGATCAATGGGTTACCCAGATAGCTATGGTCAACACAGGTTTGGAGGTCTGACATTCTGGAGAAGTATTAAGGTTAGAACAAGACTACAGAGTCATATATGCACAGAGGCAACAACTGAAGTAACTGAGGGAAGAGGATGTTAGGAGAAAACAGTGCCTAGGACAGAAGCTGGGGAAATCTTTTCATTTGTTTTCTCATTGTAATTTCAAATCAAACAAATCTTACCAAAAGCGAAAAACAAAAGTGAATCTGTTCATAAGCCATATATTTTTCTTTATGTTCCTAGGCACACCAAAAGGGGCTAATTTGTGTATCTAACACTCATATATAGTATATGAATTAGTGACTAAGAACAGGAAAGCCAGCCAGATAGCCTATTTAAAAATCATTCATCCCCTCTTAATTGGAGCTAAAGGTATTTCTAACACCTACCTTCTAATTTATTCGTAAAAATGTTAAGCATTTAATTGGTTTATACTCTTCTCTTTGGATTAAGGCCAGTGCTGCCTGATGAATTTCTGTTGCAATTATTGGAAACAACTGAAACTTGGATCATAGTGGTTCTAAGTAAGGTACAGTACAGCATGCCGATAAAGCCATGTTAGTGACATCTCTGAGATTATCTTGCCAAAAGACTCAAAGTATGGTTGGTTTAACACACTTGTTCTATTTAAAGCTGTTTATCAGTTTTATAGAAAATCTGGTCTACTCTGCCCCACAAATACTTTGAATATAATGGATATTAAACACTACATTGAAAATGTGTTTGATTCCTTCGGTTCAGTTACTTTTGTGAATTCGATGAGCCATGAGGAACAAAAGGCACAGCAGTTCTCATTTTGAAGATCAAGGGGGCTATTTTCCATACTTTATTTAAGTTAAGGCAGTTTCCTGAGGGCACTCAAAAATGAGAGAAAAAAATGCATGGCTGAAAATTACTTCAAAATCATAAAGATTAATTTTTCACCATCAAATGAAATGGACTGCTTCCAGCCAATCAAGACACATAGAGGTTAGCAGGGTACCCTTTGAGGGTGGTGAAGTTTTATAATTTTTTGAGGTTACTAAGTCTTCTCCAGGCAACAAGCTATTTTTTTGGATATATAATGAAAGTTAACTTACTTCCTACGCGTTGTGGATACTACAGCAAGGCTACTGGTCTTTTGTCTCCTCCAAACTGAACGTCAAAATACTGAGTCATGAAAGAAATAAAAAACTACACTTATATGCAGGGTAATCTGACATAACTAAATAACTACCATTTGAGTTCTATTAGAAATAAGTGATATTCTGTTCATACTAAGACCAATAAATAAAATTATGTTGACATATGGGACATACCAACATAGCACTAGAAAGATATGGTAGTAGCTCCACTATGAGATGCATTTATTGATTCATTAAACCAGTATTTTCAAAGCATATCTGAGCACCCTGGGAATGTTGAGAATACAGGAAATGACAATAAAATATTTAACAGCCAGAACAGAAAAGGTACTGGCTGGCCAATATGGATATTGCATATAAACAACCAAGATTGCCTAACAAGGCAACACTGGGTGCATCAGCCACGGCTAGAGAATGAAGATACAGATCCTTAGCTTCCAGTCGATTCTTACCCTGATCTCCGCTATGTGTTTGTAGCCACTCTTTAGGGAAGTCCCCCAAACCAAACTACACGTAGTATGGCCCAGCTGGCTAGAATTAAGGGTATACCATAATGAACAAATAGGGCAGTGTTAAATTATATTCATATACTGATTCAACCAATACTTTTTTGAGTGCCTGCTTTGTGCCAGATACTGTTTTTCTCTAAGTTTACAGCAGTGAATAAAATTTGTAAAAATCTCAAGCCTTTCAGAACTCATATGAGAGGGTGGTAGGTTAAGTAGGCAGAAAATAAATATGATGTAATTAATAGAATGTAGCTGTGTGGAAACAAAGAAACAAATAATGTCAGGTGCTTATAAGTGCTATAAAGAAAAAAATAAGAGTAGATAGGGAAGTCCTCTTGAAGGTGGAAATGTTTGAATCAAGATTTGAGTGAAGTGATCCCATACAAATATCTAGTTGTACCTTCCTGGAGGAAGGAACAGCAATTACACAAAACACTGAGTCTTGTATGAAATCTATCAGGAACCCTAAGGAGCCCAGTGTGACTATAGCTCAGTCAAGATGGAGAAGAGTGTTAGAAAAACTCGTCACAGAAGGATTGGACCCACAGTCCTGTTATCTCTGTGCTCGAACCAACATCACGAATTGGTCATCAAAAAGCCACAAGTGAATAGAAAAAAAAGTAAGAAAATTAAGATCGCAAACACCAAAACATATACCTAAAAATAAGCTTTTTTCTGGTAATAGTAGATCTAACATAAGTACCCCTGACCCCAAAGTCAAGGCTCTTTTTCCTAAAGACATACATAAAAATATACAACCTCAGTGAGTAAAGATGGACACTGCCCAGATCTCTGAGGGAGTACTTCACTGAAATTCAATGGCTGGACAGAATGTGTATGCCTATTTAGATATTCCAGGAGTAATGTCTTTTCCGCTGACAGTCCCTAATACTCTCCTAACAAAGGTACCTGAGTACTGAGCCCTGTACATTTTATAATTATTATCCTTTTTGTTTTATCCAAGTTCAAGGAGCTATGCTCTGAAATCATAAATTTATTATGAAGTTAAGGTAACAGATGGATCATCTCACTGCCCCCAGTTGCCAGACTTAATCAAACACCTTGAATCTCAAAGAAGCCTGACTCCAGGGGCAGTTCTGAACTTGTACATTTCTACAGGCTACACTTCCAAGTCTCTCAGCAGTCATTTCTTTGCACACACTTTTAGAATGTTGGACTGTTTCTCTTAAGTAGGACCGATGGTCTCTAGTAATATTCATACTCAATAATGCTTCCTCATTCCATTCTCCTTCAAAAGGCAAATATTCCCTTACAAGGGAGACCACAGGAATGTTTCAGAAGTAAATACAGAAAATAAGTGCTACATGATTTAGGTTTATACTGTCCAACATGGTAACCACACACCACGTGTGCCTATCAAGCACTTAAAATATGGTTAGTCAGAGTTGAAGACATAGCATGAAAGAAAAAATGTAAAATATCGAATTAATAATTTATATATTGATTACCTGCTGAAATGATAATATTTTGGATATATGTTCAATTAAATAAAAATTTATTTAAAATAATTTCACCTGTTCTATTTATTTATGCTTCTGTTCCTATTCCATTTATTAGTTTATTATGTTCATTAAATTCCACATATAAGTGAGATCATGTGGGATTTGTCTTTCACTGATGGTCTTATTTCACTTAGCATAATATTCTCCAGGTCAATTCATGCTTTTGCAAAAGGTAAGAGTTTCTTCTTTTTCACTGCTGTGTAATATTCCATTGTGTAAATGTGCCACATCACTTTTTACCCACTCATCTATTGATGGGCACTTAAGCTGTTTCCAGATCTTGGCTATTATAAATAGCGCTGCTATGAACATGGTGGTGCAAATATATTTTTTTGCATTGGTGTTTCTGGATTCTTAGGATATATTCCCAGGAGCAGAATCACTGGGTCAAAATGGAGTTCCCTTTTAAATTTTTTGAGGATACTCCATACTGTTTTCCACAGTGGCTGTACCCGACTGCCTTTCCACCAATAGTGAATGAGGGTTCCCTTTTCCCTACATCCTCGGCAACACTTGTTTGTTGATTTATTGACAATGATATGGGGACTGACTTAGGGAGGGCATAGGGTGGAGCTAGATGGAGGTGGGGAAAAGTAGAAAAAGTGGGAACAACTGTAATTGCATAAATAAAAAATAATAATAATTTCACCTGTTCCCTTTTACTTTGTTAATGTGGTTACTATAAAATTTTTAATTACATATGTGGTTTGCATTGTATTTTTATTGGACAGTGTTCATCTTGACTATTCAGAATATTTCACAAAGAGATACGATGTTTCTCTGTTAGTGCCCTATCATAGAATCTATCGTGTAATACAGAAGATACATATTTATATGTCAGGTTCATCATTATTAAGCACCCAAAGGGCCGGAACCATCTCTTCTTCAGTTTCCTATCCCTGGTACATAGCTCAGTGCCTGTTATCAGGAAGTACTCTGTTTATACACTGCTGATAACACGTGTAGAGTGGTAAAGTGGCTTTGGAAAGAAATTTTGTGATATCTAGAAAATTTAAATTGGGACTATTCCTTGACCAAGGAATTCTACTTCTAGGAATCTGTGCTAAATAAACAATGACATTATGTGCACAAAGGGACATGCACAAGCAAATTCATTATAGCATTGTTAATGTAATGACTCTGTTAATGCAGTAAAAAAATAGAACCACCAATATATCACTCTATGGCAGTGATTTTCAACCTTTTTCATCTCATGGCACACATAAACTAATCACTAAGATTCTGTGGCACACCAAAAAAATACATTTTTCACTGATCTGACAAAATATAGGTATAATTTTGATTCATTCACACCAGACGGCTATTGTTGTGTTGGTTGTTGTCATTTTTTTTTATTTGACAATTTAAGGGAAAAGAGGTCAGTGCCCCTGACTAAATAGGCAAGTACTGCATGTTTTATAAATTCTTGTGGCACACCGGTTGAAAATCATGAATCTAAGAGATACTATGAAATGACCAAACAATCAGATTAGTGAAACGAGAGATATGACGACTAAATGTAGTGCGGGATCCCAGATAGGATCCTGCAACAGAACAAAAGGGAACAGAAAAACTGGAGAGGTCAAAATTAAACTCTCAGTGGAGTTAACACCATCGGGCGACTGTTAATTTCTTTTAATAATAGTACTGTGATTATACAAGATGTTAACACTGGCAGAAGCTGAGTAGTGGGTGTACAGGAATTCTGTGCCACTTTGTAACTTTTCTGTAAATCTAAATTTATTTCAAAATAAAAAGCTAAAAAGGGTGAAAAAGGAGTGATCCAGTGTTGTGCTGGAGCTGTCCGTACACATTTCTTACCAATTCTACTTTCAGTGACTTTACATTGGTAGTTGAAATCGCCTATGGGTGGGTGTATTAACAATCCAGAAATCAGCAAAAGCTGCAAATCAAGGCATTTTTGCCCAGAGAGCTGGCTATTAAACATTTATCAGCACACCATTGGATGACCTATATGTATTGACATAGAAAGAGCTCTAAGATTTGTATGAAAAACACTGTAGAATAACACATATCTGATGATCCTATTTAAGTAAAGAAAGTATGTGTCTCCATATATATAAATGCCCAGAAAGACAACTGGAAAGATTAATAACAATCCTATTGGTCTTTTGAGTGGGAAGCCAGGGTGGGGTGGGCACATCAACATTGTCATAGTAGTTAGAATCTTTTACAATGATAATGTATTCATGTATTGTTATGTGATAAAAAATACTAGGTGCTGGACAAACCTTTTTGAAAGCTGAATGAATGGATGTATTGTTTTATTCCATCTCTTTTATTATTGTTTTCTGCTAAAATAGAGCTTTCCAAAACATTTAAAGTAGAATAACTAAGAAATTAAATATGAATAACCCCAAACACAAGGAAACAGATGAAGCAGAACTCTTTATATTAAAAGGAATTGATGGGGGTGGGAGGGTGGTGGCAAATGACCCAAAGCCTTGGCCAAAGATACACTGTTCAATCTACTGGCCCCCAAAATTATCATCAAAATATCTGAATAAGGAAAGTTTGAATATTGGGCAAAGCTCTTTCCAGGCAGTTAAAATTTTTGGAACATCTTTATGAAGTTCATGTCAGGAGATATGAAACCTGCCACATCATTTGGTATCATTTGGTGTTTTGTTTCTACTCCCTTACAGTTAATATTGAATCCACTTAATAATAAAGTAAATAGTGCTTTGATAATAAACATACAAGTAAAGCTTGAAACTGTGATATTTGTAAGACAAGTACAGCTTTGCTTACAAGGAATTTGTGTTGCATCTCAAAATACACACATATTCAGCTAAGAATGCTACATTTATTTGTTGCAGGAATTTTTTGGTGTTATTGCCTAATTCGACTAAATAAACCTATTCAAACAGTTTGAAATCTGTCTCACAAATAAAGTCCTGCCCATTTATGGATAATGTCATATGTTTCAAATCATGCCAAGACAAAAGCACATAGTATTTTTTTCAAGATCATCTGTTTTTTCTTTTTTTCAGCAGTCCCCCCTGCCAACCCCACCAGTTCCCTTACATATCTTGCTTCATGTTCCTTCAGGCTAAGGAACGCTACTGCTTTTGCATTTTACTTCCAAAGCTTGTCAAAGCTACAGATCTACTTGGATGTTGAACAGTTCCCTTCCTGAAAAATATACCAAGTACATTACCCAGATGGTGACCCCTGATGACTTCGGGCTCTCTAGTTAACTCCTATGGGAAGCAATCTCACCAGACTGATACTTCAGTGGACGTCGTGTAAAGCTAGATGCTTCTGCAATAAGAAACATCACTGCAAAGATAAATGCTACTTGAATTAAATGCAGTGACTGCTAATATGATAGAAACCAGGTTATCTTTCCATCTTAAAATAAATCCCATTCTCATTACATAGACCTTTTGATAAATTACCTTCGGATCTTGGTTTTATCCTGATAATAAGCAGATTACATGCAGGATTGAAAACCATTAGTTTCTAGAGAAGCATTTTTCAAGAACTACATAAAGGAAGTAATGCATGTTTATTTATGGTACCTTACTTTTGCCTCAGCAGTTTCATTCAACTTTTCTCTTTTTTTCCCTAGGGTTATACATATACATTTTCTACTAAAATATCATCTGTGCTTGTACCACATCATAAGCATAAATTAAACATACTTAAATGATCCTTTTCAAAGCAATTTGAATGGAGTCAATATGGCTTTGAGATCCCTTTCAAATATTTTTAAAAGCCTGAGAAACTGTTGTCGGGTATGGGTAGAATTTCCTTTGAAAGAAAGGACTTCACTAATTTAACAAAAAATAAGCAAAACGAAGGCATTTTAAATTGAACCGTTTTATGTAACACATTTTGCAAGTCTGCCATGGCGAAACAGTAAAATTAAATGCCAATTAAAGAAAAGATTGAGACAGTACAACAGAAGCAACAAGGACACCTTTCTTGTCACACCACACATTTGAAACTCTACGTTTCCTCTTCTAAATGAAATGAATTCTTCTCTACTGCAGCATACTTTTTTTTTTTTGCCTTAGTACGGTCCTAGTTTTATCCAAGGCTAGAAAAGATTCTATCGAAGTAATAAATCATTTTAATATCCCAGCTCTATATTATATTATCTTAAAACTTTCATTTACTATGTATTTTATATTCTCTATTCCAAGGCTGCAGCAATATTTATAAATAACATGTCTATTTGGGTAGCTTATCACAGGTTTAATATATGATCTCCATTTGCAGTTGTATAACAGGCCCATCTGTGTATTCCTTATCAGACAGACACAATTATTTAGTGTTTTCATCTCAAGTCACAGCACCAATAGGTGCTCTCCATAATTCAAATCTTATTTACTTTTGTATTATTATTTGCTTTGTGGAGTCAGGAGGAATAAGCAGTATATTTATGGGACAACTTTTTTTCAAAAATACCCCCCCTACTTAATGAATAATGCAGTAGAAATATCAATTTAGCCAGGAATCAGTACTTTTGATCCTTTTAAACAATTTTCTTTTTCTTTTCCATTTTAGCTTGTTTTCTGCTCAATGAATTCTCCCTTTTGTTATGGTACAAATCACTACCTATCACGTCATCATTACTGATGATGGAATTCTCTTAGATTCCTAAACAGTCTCTCGCACTCTTGCCTGGTCAAAGTGCTTATAATAACCAGATACTTTTTAGAAGATCCAAATAAAACTGGCAACTATGGAGAGCAAGAAAAAGACCTACACAGAAGCTCTTTCCTTCTCTTACCCATTTGCCCTGTATATATTTATATTTTTTAAATGGGGAAGTATTCATTGATTTATGTCCTCGACCCCTGGTAGCTGATACTTTGAAACTCAGTTGTTTGATTTAGTATCATGTCATCTTAACCACAAATACAAATGTATTCTTCTGCACATTTTTAGATTTTGATATTAAAAAACCCTTTCCATTACCCGATTATTCACCATTAGCATAAGGGCAGGGCTCATATGAGGTTGGGGAGTCAGGAGATATTTGAGTATCAGAGAAGGTGGAAAACAAATCAGGGGTAGAAAACTATGGCTGGGTATGAACTCAGCCTTCTTGACTGACTCATAAAATCTGATCAGATGGGGAAACCCAGAGAAGGAAGTGGAGGAGTTTGTATGACTCAGTTTGTTCTGGGTTCTCTGAAGTGGCATCATGACAGTGTTCTTCTGGAAGGGTCACCGATGTTTGGACTTGATCCATGATCAGGGTCCTCAAGCCCTCTCCTCCTTTCATGCAGTAATTATTGCCAGCTGGTTACTATGTATTAGACACTGTCCTACATGCTGAGGATACAAGAGTTAACTACTTGATTACAAAAACCCTTGCCCTCTTAGAGCTTAAACTCCACCTGAATGGAGACAGTTGTCATGTGATAGTTAGGAGCGGAGACCCTGGAGACAAGGTGTCTTGCTTGCAATCTCAACTCTGGTACAGTTAGTAGCAGAGTGACCTTGGGCAAGTTAATCTCTGAGATTCAGCATTCTCACCAAAAAATGTGCATAATATAGCATCTTCCCCATAGGTTTCTGGTGAGGGCCTAGTGAGTCAGTGGATGTAAGGGACCTAGAAAAATGCCTGGCATATAATAAATGCTTAACAAATGTTAGCCATTATTATACGCCAGGTTATAACCTTTGTAAAACCATCTTTGAAGTGGAGAAAGGCACAGAGAGTCATTTGCCCATTGCATCCTCTGTTTTCCTGCCCGAGAACAGGTTTGTGTAGTTGTGCTTGTCTGGAGAGAGCAGTGCAGAGGGACTGAAGTTTCTGAAATAACTGCAGCTGTCATCTCCACACAGCTGAACAGCAGAGGGGAACAGAAAACAACAAACAAAGCTCACCTAATTTCTGAATTCCAAATCCTTGACTTAATTTGGATCAGGCATTCATTTCCTCACCCCCACCAACATCTCCCAAAGTCACTGATATTTTTAATTAAAATTTTTTTTTCAATTACAGTTTACATTTTAATATTACTTTGTATCGGTGTCAGGTGTACAGCATCCTGGTTAGACAATCATACTTTACAAAGTGTTATCTCTGATATTTCCAGTACCCACCTGGAACCGTCCACAGTTATTACAATATTATTGACTATATTCCCTGTGCTGTACTTTACAACCCCATGACTAGTTTAGTAGTTTGTAACTACCAGTTTATACTTCTTAATCTTTTCATCTCTTTAACCCAGTGCTCCAAACCCGCTCTCCTCTCAAAGCCGCTCATGTTCTTTTCTCCATCATCATGACCATTGGGATTTGGAAGTTTTAGATTTTGGGCTATCTTACTAAAAGTTTTCCAGAGGTTGGATCATCCTTAAGATTTGTGAAGTTGTTGTCATTTCATAGTAGAGTGCATTTCTAGAAAGGTTTTCAGAAAGCGGTTAAAGCCTCCTGTTATGAAACATAACAGAATTCTCACACAGCCATAGAATATGAAATAGGCACCCAAATTTTTTTTTCTGCTGAGTTACACACCACAAGTATGCATTCCTGAGTGATGGATTCAGTGATAGCAAATTGATCTGCACAGGTAAGGAAAACTATCTGTAACATAATATTGATAAAATTATGGTATGGCAGAGCTCAAAAAGACCACAAACTAGAGTATATTTTGAAAAAGAGGGAGGGAGTAACTTTACAGTAGAGAAACTTGGCAAATACTGCCTTAGCCTGGTGATCAAGGTCAATATCATCAGTGATAGCAAACACAGGTGGTATGTATCCTTGATATGATGTGGTGATAACGGTACCTCTGTGGTTTTCCTCCTCCAAACTCATAGTCCCAGTCTAAATATGAGAACAACATTTGCAAAGCTCAAGTTGAGGGACATCCTGCAAAAAAACTGACCCACACTACTCAAAACTGTCAAGGTCTTCTCAGAAACTATCACAGACTGGAGGAGGCTGCCATGACACTTAATGTGATAACCTATCCTGGATGGGATCCTGGAACAGAGAAAGGTCATTGGGAAAAACAGGTGAAATCTTAATCAAGTGTCAAGTTTAGTTAATAGTAATGATCAATGTTGGTTTCTCAGTTGTGACAAATGTACCATGATAATATAGACTGTTAATAATAGGAGAAACCAAATGAGGAGTATATGGGAATTCTCTGTACTATCCCTGTAAGTTTTCTGAAGTCTAAAACATTCTAAAATTAAGAGCTTATTTTAGAAAATGAAAAGACCACAGACCAACCATTTGGCTCAATCTCCTCATTTTGCAGAAGAGGAAACTAAAAGCTAGAGAGAGGAAGTGCTCTGCCCTGGGAAACACAGAGACCAGCTTCTCTCTAGTTCAGGACCAAGAGAGGATGCAGTCTATTTCTTCTATTCATCGACATTTAGTGCTGAGGTAATCTGACTGGAATATTGAGCTAATGAGGCCAATGTTACAGGGTAAATTTTAATGCCAACCAGTTGCTTTTGCACAGACGAGAACTCTGCTCTTTGCCCACAGACTGATTGTTCAAACTAACTTTGTCTATCCACCTCAGGTAAGTATATAGGAGAAGACTGAAAGCTCTGTAACAGCCTTCCATCAACTCAAAATACAGTAGAATAATCTTTTTATATGGACGCTTTGACTATTTTATTGGATTACTGGGTCACATGTAACTAAATTCATACATACGCAATAGATTTTCTACTCGTTTTGAAATCTCTTTTTTAAAATCTCAATCTTCTTAGCATTTTTGTTAAACTGATAACTTTGTTGTCCAAAGCCTTGTTTTCTTTTCTGAAATAGATTCAAGTTTTGCTTTAGAGAAGAGGTAGGCTATGGGAACTTTACTGGAGTTTATATAATTACTGAAAATAGGTCTAAAATTTTCTTAATATTTCTCAAAATATCTTGCCTGGAAATCAGGAGACATGGGGAAAGAATATAGCAACTTCTTACTTTTAACTTTTTCTCTGTGATTTAAAATTATAATGTTGATTCTTTTTATTCACTGTTAAAATATGCAGTTTGTTAAAATCTTTAATATTTGGAAATTCTTGTAAATCAATAAATATCAGCTGAACCCTCTAGTAGAAACATGGGCAAAAGACATCAATAGGCAATTCATAAAAGAAGAAATTCAAGTTAGCAGTGACATTTTAAAATGTTTAACCACAGTGGTAACTTAAAAATGCAAGCTAAAACCCTGAAATATCATGTACAATCAAAATGGCTTTTTTTCTTTTCTTTTTTTATAAATGATAACATCAAAAGTTTTCAAGGGTTCAGAGACATGAGCACTCTAGCATACTGCTGGTAGGAGTGTAAATTGTTGCAAAACATTCCCACAGTTTGGCGATACATATCCAAAGTGTGAGAAATGTTCTTAAATTTAGATGCAGAAATTCCATGTTTAGAAATTTATACTAAGAAAGGGATCTGCATAGATTGAAAAACAATGATGTACAACATGGTGTTGTACACAATAGCAGGACATTGTAAAGGGCTTCAAGGTCCAGCAAATAGGGATTAAGTCAATGCTTGGATCTATACAATAGAGGCTGAAATTGCCATTAAAAGTAATGTAGAAACTAAAAAATAAAATAAAACAAATAAAAATAATGTTGAAAAAAATTAACTGATAAAGGTACTCACAAAGCAGGTTATAAAACTATTTATTACTTGAGCTCATTTTTAGAGGCTGTCTAGTGCAGTAAGTGAGGGCACAGGCTCGTTTTGAAAAGTCAGATAGATGTGAGGAGTGAAGGCTCTTCCATTAACTACCTCTGCAGTTTGGGGCAACCCACTTAACCTGAGTGTCAGTTCTCTCATATGTAAATTATAAATAATAACACCATAATGGAAAGATACTATGACTATTCACAAAGGGATACACATACGTTAAAGTACAATTCATGACTATTTCTAGAAATCGTGCCCACTTTATTTTAGTATTGCAATAGACTCGCAGAATCTTTTTTGTTGTTATTCAATGTATAATCCATTATCATCATTTTTCTTTTTCTGATGCTCAAACACGGTCAGCACAAGCCCCTTTAAATTGGTTTCTGTTTCATTTTGACATGTGCAAACACTTCCTTGCTTTCTTGCAAGAGGTGGTCCAGATTTACCTTGTACTTACTTTCTGTGCCATGGACCTAGAAAAAGCCATTTTTCCAAGGAGCTTTCAATAGGAAATGTATTTCGAAATCAAAGTTTTGGTATAAAATATGCTCATTACTATTGAGGTATCATTGTTTTTAAGTGTTCTCAGGGGATTGAGCAAGGCTATATACACAGAACAAAATTTTGAGATTTTATTAGGCACTTAAACATGTGTGTATATACCTCCTTTAGTTTATTGTTTTTAAGCTTTATTTTCATTCCTTTATTTTTATTGATATAAATTTTCCTTTTATAAAAGGTTTAATTGTATTCCATAAATCTGGACATGTGGTATGTTCATTATCATTAAATCTTAGAAATTTTATATTTTAGGTTTTATTTCCCCTTTCATACAAGACTTAAGATTTTTAAAATTTCCAGGTGGAAGTGATTTTCTGTTTTTAAATTTTTCTTACAATTTCTAAATTTATTTCACTGTGATCTGAGAATGATTGTATTATTTCTACTTTATGAAACTCACTGACGTTCCCGTTGTGATCAAATTTTGTGACTGTTCTGTGAGCACTTGAGAAGAAGGTATGTTCTCTATTATAAGGGTGTTAAGTTCAATGCATAGACATAAAATCTACAGGCACAATTCGGAGATATGGCGGGTTTTGGTCCCAGACCACTACGATAAAACCAGTACCTCAATAAAGCAACTGACACATTTTCTTTTAGTTTTCCAGTACACATAAAACTTATGTTTACACTATACTGTAGTGTATTAAGTGTGCAATAGCATTATGTCTAAAGAACAATGTATATACCATAATTAAAAAATACTTTATTGCTAAAGAGTGCTAACCATCATTTGAGCCTTCCACAAGTTGGAATCTTTGCTAGTGGAAGCTCTTGCCTTCAATTTGGAAAAAAAAAAAAAAAAGCAGTATCTGAGATGCATTTTGAAGCAAAGTGCAGTAAAACAAGGTATGCCTGTATCTTACTGATTCTGTGTTTTAGGACTTCTATATACTTACTAAGTTAATGTCCATGTGACCTGTCTTGAACTGAGAGTGGTGAGTTAATATTTCCTATTACTAGATGTTTTTGCTTATTTCTCCTTGTATCTCTTGTAGTTTATGTTTTATAAAGAAAGACATTGAGCCCTGGCTGATGTAGCTCAATGTATTGAGCACTGCCCTGCAAGCCAAAGGGTCACCGGTTTGATTCCCAGTCAGGGCACAGGCCTGGGTTGTGGGCCAGGTCCCAAATAGGGGGTGCATGAGAGGCAACCACACATTGATGTTTCTCTCTCTCTTTCTCCCTCCCTTCCCCTCTGTCTAAAAATAAAATAAATAAATTTTTTAAAAAAGAGAATGACATTGAAGGAACATGTATAAAGGACACGTGGACAAAGACAACTGGGTTGGGGGGGAGACTGAATGTGGAAGGTGGGGCTGGGTAGGGCAGGGGAGAATAATGAGGGAAAATGGGGACAACTGTAATCGAACAACAAGAAAAATAAATAAATAAATAAATAAATAAATAAGCAAATAAGTAAGTAAATAAATAAATAAAACAAAAAGAATGACATTGGTTGGGATTTTTGTGCACAGATGGCCATTGCTTTTGATAGAGTATCCTCTTTGTTGCGTTTAATGGTTTTTGACCTGAGTTCTACTTTGCCTGATATAAAGATGGTAGTCTTGCTTTTGTACTGCTTCAATTTACCTGGTAAATACTTTGCCTACTCTTTAATTTGTACCCCTTTCTGCTTCCTTTTATTTCAACTGTGTGCCTTGTAAACAGCCTAGAATTAGGTTTTGTTTCTTAGTTGGTTTTCTTTTTTTAAAAATTTCTTTTGGTATTTAAGAAGGTTTGTATTTTTGTTCTCTTGATTACCCTTTATGATATTACCTTTTGTAATGAACTTAGTCCCCCTTCTCCTTTGCTTGACCTTCTACTATTTGGTTTGTCAACTTCAAATTATATTCTTTGACACTCTATGTGACAATCAGTGAGTTTATTTTATTGTACTTTCCCCTTTTCTCTTCTCTTCCCAGTTTTAGCTACATTATTATTACTTCACCAAAATATATATAATTTACATACTATTTTTCCATTCATGTACCTATCTTTGTTTTAATATGAAATCTACCTTGAAGTACATCTAATGTTCACCAGCAGTCCTTTTGCCAAAGTTGCCTTCATCATCCTTAGTTGCTAGGTGAAGCTTGTTATCTAAATTATAAGTCTACAAATTATAACCCTTGACCAAATCTGGTCCACTGACTGTTTTTGCATGGGCTACAAGCTAAGAATGGTTTTTACATTTTTAAAAGGTTGAACAAATAAAAAATCAAAAGAACAACAATATTTCAGGACATGTGAAATTTTAAGAAATTCAAATTTCGGTGTCCATAAATAAAAATGTATTGGACTTTAGTAACATTCATTTGTTTGCATACTATCACTGACTGCTTTTGGTTATAAGTTGAATGGTTGTAACAGAGTTCATATAGCCTGCAAAGCTTAAAATATTTACTATGTGGTCCTTTACAGAAAAAGTTTACTGACTCCAGTTTTAGGAGAGCATGTGAGTACTATATTCCCTGAGTTATTGCATGTTTAAAACTGTTTTTCTATACCTTTCATAACTGAAACAACTTGTTTGAATAAATTCCTTGGCTCACTCTTCTTTTCTTGAATTATTTGAAAATGTTGCTTTACTCTTAGCTTGCTTTGTCTGTTGTCATGGTGTCTGATGCCAGACAACCTGAGTTTCTTTTCTTTATAAATGACTTCTCCCACTCTAAGGCCCAGGGGATTATTATTTTTTCTTTATCATTAAAGTCTAATAATTTTCCTAGAATATAACTTGGAGTTGACTGTTTTGAATTAGTTTTCCAAGGTACTTCTGGATTTTTCCTTCAATACTTGCAGTCAGGTCTTTCATTTCTACAAAGTTTTATTTAATCAGTTTCAAATATTAGTGCTCTTTCATTGTTTAGTTTTCTTTATGAAGAACTACAATTATATATTGCCTGGATTTGTTTGCCTATCTTCTACACAGATTATTTTCTCCAATCTCTTTTACTTCTTTATTTCAACTTCATTGTTTTTGTTATTGTAGTGCCTTCAATCTTGCACCTCGTTGTATGTTTTAAACCATTTAAAATTTTTATTCTTTTCCAGTTGTCCCAATTTTCCCCCTTTGCTTTCCTCCATCCATCACATCCCCTGCTCCCACAGTCAATCCCCACAGTTAGAAACACAGGCATGGAAACATGGAACAGACTGACAGTGACCAGAGGGGAGGAGGGAGGTTGATAATGGTGGAACGCAGGGGAAGGGACTAGGTAAAGAGCATGCATGAGTGACCCATGGGTTTCTCATTATATTTTCAACTCTTTTTCTCTCGTGGTTGTCATTCAGTGCAGGCTTCATTTTCAAGATGGTTTTGTCTTTTTCTTAAATGTATATCCTGAGTTCAGTCAACTCTGATTTTGCATCTTCCTTTTGCACATTTCTATTGTTTTAAAATTCATCATTTGAATCTCTTTTTCATATCTTCAAAGGTTTATTCAATGATAATTAAGATTGAGCGGTTTATTGCAATTTTCTTCTGCTTTGAGGTGGTTATTTGGAGAGGTTTTCCATCAGCTGAAATGACTGGATTCTTATTTTCTGTTTTCTTCTCATGCAACTTTGTGTTAACACTTGTTATGTTCATTCTGAAATATTTTATTTTCCTGGATCAGCAAGAAGAGTTGTATGTAGACAGGAGTCAGGAGTTTGGGGTGGCTTACCAGGTTACTAAGTTTCATAATTCTTATTAAAGTCCAATTTCTAAAATCAATGATAACTTTTAGATAGGGGTTTTGGTATATCCTTTAATTTTGTGGTCACATTTATTTCTGCAGGATCTGGAAATACTACCTCTTGCTTCTTTCTTTCCCTTCAACATCAAGACTCTGCGGGATACTCCTTACAAGTCAATGCCTTCACACCTTCAAAAGTTGTGCCTTCCCAAGACTACCAACTCTAGTTTTGTGTGCTTTAACATTCTTATCAATTTCCAGTAGCCAGTGTTCTCAAGTACCAGGTCTGAGATCTTTTCTCAGTATCTACCAACGGTGGAGTTTCTTTTTAGTGGGAGTTTTATTTGATCAGTTCTGCCATCGCTAGAACTGAGCTCTTATATACATATTTTTTTATCTGTTTAGTCATTTTCTGACTGCTGGCCCTGGCATGGGCTACAGAGCTAGTTCTGATTCTTTTGGGTGTTCATTTCTCTACTTATGTATAATTTGAAGTGTGTAGAATTCTTTCTCCTAGCTATGCTATTGAAGTGGGTTATATGTGGTTCCATGTTCTCTCCTTGTTGATCTAAATTTCTTTTGGGAGGATAGTATGGAGAGATGTGGATTGAAGGGGCCAAAGCTATTCTCTGGGAACTCAGAACATCTATTTTTACATTTGTATAATATTCATGCAGGCACATACACCTGAATATTGTATAGTTGGTACCCAGAGGATATTTCATTTGAAGTTAGTTTCTAATGATGGGAATGTGTTATAATTTTACCTGTCCAGTGATCTTGATGTTCGATTTCAAGCATGTATGAGATAGTTGGCTAGCGTTAGGGTTACCATTTATAACTGTGAACAGGGCCAGATTTATTAAAAAGGTGATTATGTTGTGTTTTCAGGTGTCTTTTCCTGTCCTTTACATAATTCCTCCTCCTAAACTTCTAATGATAGGAAACTCATAATGAATTCCTCATTTCTTTGACTGAAAATAGTGATGTAGTGATGGTAAATATATTCTAACCTCTGAGTAAACTCTAATTGCAGAATCTAGACTGAACAGGAAAGAATGTTTTGTTGCCTTTCATTACTTATATCTTTCATAGGTCTGGGACAGGGAAGTGGTAACATTAATGTTTGATACTTGCCATTCTTGACTTAGGACTCTGTCATATTCAGTTTTAATACAAATAATTTTAGGAAGATATAATACATTTTCTTTGTCATAGCCATTTCTACTTTGGTGTGAATTATCTTATTACATGGGTTGCAAGCTTCAGTGCTTATCCAGAAGCAAGGCAGATAGTGTAAAAGAGTAAAGAGGATTGGATGGGTATATTGATGGACTGGAAAGTTCATGGCCCTTTTGGGGGAAGCCCGTACCTAGCTCCAGTCACTGGTTGTCATATTATTTTTGCCACACAACAGACTAGAACAATGCCTGGCACATAGGCACTCAATATACGAGTGTGCAAACGGGTGAAGGAAGGTGTGGGCATGCTAGATCTTTATATGTTCCAAGAGACACTAAAAATTTTATGTCAACTAGAGAGTTTTACATAATACTTCTAGACGAGTTTGTAAAATAATTGACAACATTTAACAAATTCTGTGCATGCTGAGCAAAATCTGTCCTAGTTCATCAGATTCACTTCTGAGTTTTAAGTTTCATTAGGGAGGAGGCAGAACTAGGCTCCTGATTTTGGGCATAGAACAAAATGGGAGATTGAGACTGTGGCCTTTGGTTATGAAAAACAACAGAGGTAAAAGTTTCAAGCAGTGACTGAGCCCATGCCTTCGGCCTCATTAGCAGGAATACTTCTGAGATAGTCAGTGAGTAACTACATATTTTTGTTTCTTTCCTATTTACACAAAAAACACACAACACATACACTATCAATATCCTATGAAAGTAGGGCTATATTCATCAGCTTGTGATGTATGCCAAGTAATTAATTCTGTTTGTTTTAGGCCAAAAGACATATCTACTAGAGGCCTCTATAAACTTCTCATTTTATTGAAAGTATATTCATACATTTAATGTTGATTGCCCAATGAATCTTTTATTTTTTAAATTTATCTTTCCCCCTCTCTGTTGATGGGTTCTTGTCTCTGCATTTTATATATCACTGATTCAAATGATTAAATTGGTGTCCACCAGCAAGGAGAGCTATGTTGGCTAATCCACAGGAAGAATTTGGTAGGGGAAACCAAAGTAAAAACAACAACAAAAAAATACATGCAGCAGACAGGAACAGAAACCAAAGATACTAATGGTTTGTTTGGGTTTTGTTCTATCTTGGAACAGGCTGTGTTTTAGGCATCACAAAGAAATGATCTATTTGTACCATCTGGCTTTCAAATACTCCCACAGCCTTCTATGTTGGTAAATCTTAACTAGTGCCATCTCTGCAAGATCCTATATGATAATTCCCGAGCATTTGCTATGATAGCCTGGAGCAGCGCTTAACACGTGCAGAGTTTACCACATTTTCCCAGTGGCATAAACTTTTCACCACCACTCCCACTGAAAGCCAAGTAGTTCAACTCGATTGAAAAGTCATCTGACCCTGCAATTACTTATGGACTTATGAGACTACCTTTATCAACAAGGTAAAAAATATAAGATTTTTTGACTCAGCTAGGTGGTGGGGAAACTACAGAAATTTTGATAGCTTCTGAGGGTTTGGATTCATCAGGATTCTATGTGTGAAGGTAGTACATGATCTTTAACTAAAACAGTCTGTTTAAAATATTTCCAGTAACTTTCATAGTACAGCATACTAGTTCCTAATTTCTTGACAGTGCGTTCTCTCTCTGTCTCTCTCTCTCTCTCTCTCTGTCTCTCTCTCTCTCATGCCTTGTGCAGCTAAGTATTAGCTTGGCTGCTTGTTATGAGTAAAATCCAAAATCTGGTATCTACTCACTCTATGTAATATTATTTTAATTTTAGCTCCATGATTTTATTAGATAATTCTGCAAAGTATTTAGAGATATAGTGTACAGAAAATACATGATGTAGTGTTTGACATATTATATCTATGTTTAATCAAAATTAAAGTTTAAGATCAAGGGGAATCTAGGTTCTTCCTTCAGTGAACAAAGGTCAAAACTGAATTAAGAACCTTGTCTACACCATAAGCAGCAGGGTTATTTGATTTGATGAAACCTATGAATATCAGAAAACAAAATTTGCCTCTTCTGTACCAGGTGGTAAAACAGCGCAGATTGCTTGCTGTCATAATCACATTTGCATTCATTTTTGGCCACAGCCACAACTAGTGTATCTGAGAGCTCAACAACCTCCTCTGATGTTCTATGTACATAAACAAGCCTTCGGTTTCTTGATTAGGACACAAAGCTCCCTTAATATAAAAGAAATGAAATGGAATCAAGAGTTCTCTACAAAACATCATGTCTTTTCTTCTAGTTAAGGATTTCCTGTTTTACATTCAACATGACAATCAGACATTTGGGATGCTCATGATTAGCAATTACTCTAGAAGTTAACTATACTGTTATATAAGGTCTACATTAACTAGATTGGCAATACTATGATGACTTTTTTCCCCTCATCTGAGGGCATTTTTTCATTGATTTTAGAGAGAGAAAACAAGAAAGGAAGGGAGAGAAACATAGATATGAGAGGGGAGCATCGATTGGTTGCCTCCTGTATGCTCCCAGACTGGGGATCATACATTCCTGGACTGGGGATCAAGCCCAGAGCCTAGGTATGTGGTTTGTCTAGGAATCGAACCCGCAACCTTTCAATTACAGAATGACGGGCCAACCAAGTGAGTCACACCAGCCAAGGTTATGATGAGGTTTTGAACAGCAGAAAATTACAGTGGGTAATCTTGGATTCTCTTAATTTGTTCATTACTATTCCATGGAGATGAATAGGAGACCCAAGGGAGGAGATCTTGAGAAACCACACTGTGATCTGGAATTCCACATGGGTATTCCCATATTGGAAGATCTAATATAATGTAGTGCTTTCATTGAAATACTATCTATACTTTGATGGGCTTGTGAATCTACCCAGGGATGACCTCCTTGGGGAATATACCTGGCCAAGGATCTAGCCTTCCCTGAGCAAATGATTCATCTGGAAAGGACTCCTCCTTTATGTTCCTTAACTAGGTATAAAACACAGAGGGGAACCACATTTTTGTGCTGAGTTAAATCTGAAGTGCTGGTATGCTACCCTCTGACTCTCTCATCCCAGCTATTCAGTTCGCTTATGGTAATAACTACCCTACAATATCATTAGGATCTCTGGACACTTGGAACCATCTCTTGTTTCTAATGCCATTAGCTTCCTCACTGTATTTTCCTTCCCTACTAAGTTTGATTATAAGGCTCATCACTTCAAAAACTTTATCACCAGCAACTATAATTTCTTTATCCCTTTTGTCTTCTTGCCGCACTTGCCTTGCAACCCTCCACTTTGGTGCAAACAAAATATAGTCCTTATTTCACTTAATTGCTCTTCTCGAAATACTCTATGTACTTGGTCTCCCTACCTCAGCCCTTTACAAATATTTCAGTCTCGGGGCAAGCCTCTTTATGCTCTTAAAAATTACTGATGATGTCATAGAGATGTTGCTGGTGTAGGTTATATCTCTCCATATTTTCTGTATTAGAAATTAATATAACTTTTATAAGTATTTATTTATTAATGTATTGACTAATAAGAATAAACCATTACATTGCAACATAAATATTTTATGATAACTAAGCATATTTTATAAAGTCGAAAAATTAGTGAGAAGAGTTGCATTGTTGTGTGTCCCTGAAAATCTCTTCAATGTTTGTCTGGTTCAATGGAAGACAGGCGGATTCTCCTGTTTTTGCATGCACTTTCTTGAGATATCGCATATCGTATGACCTCTGGAAAACCACACGGTATGCTCATGAAAGAATTATACTGAAAAAGATAAATAATGTCTTTGTGGTATTATGAAAACAGTTTTGCTTTGCAGATCCTCCTACAGGTCTCGGGGCCCCTAGACCACATATTGAGGAACAGTATTGCCACCATCCAATGGTTTTCTTCCAACCTCTCTAGTTGCTCTTTCTTACTCTGTTCACCAGATTTTTGGTTCTCAACCTCCTTGAGTATTAGTATTCCAAGAGTTCCAGCCTTCATACTTTTTCTTCCTTTTACTCCCACAATTTTGGTGTCCACAAAGGTAGATGCCTCTAAAGTTTCTGTACCAGACATTTAGTAAGGTACTAGGTACCTTGACCTGCGTGTGTATTTTCACTCTTAAACTCCTTCCTTCCATATTCTATCTCAGCTAATAATATCACCATCTACCCAGTCCATAAGCCAACAACAACTGCCATGTCTAATCAGTGACTGAGTCAAGTGCGTTTTATCTTCTAAATTCTTCTTTTTCCCCCTAATGATATATCACTTAATTAATTTATTTAAAATTTTAACATTATAGTTGACATTCGATATTATTTTAGATCAGTTTCAGGTGTACAGTATAGTGGTTAGACAGCTACATAATTTATGAGGTAATTGCCCCCGATAAATCTAGTGTCTATCTGACACCATACACATTACAGTTACCGCAATATTACGGATTTACATTCCCTATGCTGTACTTTACATCCCATGACTGTTTTTGTAACTTCTTACTCTCTTCAGCTTTTTTATCCTGTGTCCCAAACCCCCTCCATTCCATCTGCTCCTCCTCCATTCCCAGCAGTTCATGCTCTCACTCTCGCTCACCTGGATTACTATTAGAGTCTCTCAGCTTGTCGTCCTGACTTTGATTTTATAAACCCTATTGTCCTGACTGCCAACTCCAACTCCATAACGACATCAGGCTGATTTTCCTAAATGTCAATCTGAGCCAATAATTTTCTTGCCCTAAGGAAAAACCATTAGAAAAAAACCTCACCATTTGCTCTTGGAATGAATGGTAAGACCCTTATCATAGCTTAAAGGCCTTTTGTGATCTGTTCCTGCTTACTGTCTTCATTTCCTGCCATCCTCCCCTATGCTCCACTTTTACTTTCTCAGGTTTTCCAATATATTTGTTTTAAACAAAACATATTGTGCCTTTTCACCTCTCTGTAAAGGGAATATTGCTAAGCCCCACATGAATGCCTCCACCCTGTAAAATGTCACACCTTGGTTGACCGTGATGAAACAGATATATATTCTGTTGGTCATATTGGCTCTTCCCATTCTGGCCGTTCTGTGTGAAAATTCAGTCACATTTCTGAAGTTTAAAATGGACTAACTTGCTATATGTTTCAAAGCCATTGCTCCAATTTAGTTTATTCATGTTTACTTTAGAGTAAGTGTAACTTAAAGTCTTATGCAATGCAGGTCTAGAAATATTCATATAACATACATATATTTATTATCTATACATATATATAATTTGGATGGGGAGAAACTAAGTTAAACAGGAGTGAAATTTCCTCTATGTAACAGAATTCAAATTATTTAATTTGAAATCAGAGGTTTCTCAGGAGAAAACTTTTTTTCTGAATTTGCAAGATTGATTCTTGCTGTTCTTAAATTTCTTAAGTATGTAAAGCTCCAAAATTACTGACATGCTGTCCAGTCTGCTTTTACTGTGCCTTGCAGTTGATTTTTATCTATTAGATAAAGCCTTATTTTAGCTTCCCTGCTAAAAAAAAAGTGGTAAATGGAAGTACTTAGTAGGGTGACTGTCTCTCCTTGAGACAACAAAATAATCTTAGCGCTTAGAATCCATTACTCATTCACAAAAGAAATTATCTATCTTATTCTATGTCTTAAATCCACATAGATGCTAGAGTGTCAAGGGGAAAATAAGTATAGTATTTGCCTTTCATTAAAATGCCTTCATTTTTACCAATAGGTGCTAATTATGGCTCTGCAAATTAGTTGCATATGACACAGATTCTTCCTGTCATTTTAGTATGTTAATTTGGATTGAATTTATGCTTTTATTTATGACAGGTAAAAGTGCCACTTAACATAGCAGGGATAAAACTCATGAAACACATTACACCAAAAGGTGATATCAGATGAAAATATAAATCTTTTTTAAAGAAGAGTTCTGATAAATGCATGGATGGCAGATTTATAATTAGACTGAAATTATACCACCATTTTCCAGATCTGTGCTTAGAGAGATAGCTGGAAAGCTGGTAGATTCATAGGCAGGAGGCAAAGTCAATGCTGATGCAGAAACTGCCATCATTATCATGAATGGGTCCCTGAGAGTGAACTAGAAGTAGTAATAAGTATTAAACATGACACCAGAAGGATTGATAATGGTTTACTGGATAAACTAAAATGGTTTTTAGCATTTTATGCTGAGTAATTTCTTGAATGTTATAAGCTATAATGCATTTTAATGAAAATGTGTTTCGGCCTAGATAAGGCCTGTAGATAGAAACACAAAATCATTTGAAGGGTCAAAACACCAAGGAAAAGGGAAATTAGTAAAATAAAGACAAAGTTACAGGACTAGGCAGAAGGAAACAACACACCCATTAGAGGATTTCTGTGAAACAGACATTCCAGCTCTGGAAAAACTATCTTAGATGACTTCGGGAAGAGAAACAAAAGTAGTGCACGTTAGGATAAATTATACGCTCATTATGCTTGTCTCGCCTCAAACTAATAATCCTAATAATAATCCTGTTCCACTAATAATAATCATTAATCTTTATTTAGATTGCTAAGCAATGTCCTGGATGTTTTACATGCTTCATTTCATTTAATTAAAAAGAAAATCCACAATAAAGGTATTATTAGTATTCCCAAATTGTAGATGAGTAAACTGAGGCATTAATGAAGTTGCTAGTAAGTGAAAGAGATAGCTTTTGGTAAGTATTATTTAGTTACATTTAGTAAACTTTGTGTGAAAGGGCGCTGTTTATTTACAGTCAGTGGGGGAAACTCCATTTCTACTCTCTCCTTTAAAAAATCTAAATTCTTGAATTTTTTAAAAAACACAATCTGCCATATTCTATTTTATTTCTTCCCTGCCTCGTGAGGTATTTGTACTTTTTTTGTGAGGGAGGCAAAATGAAGACACTCCACTCCTCTCTTTCTATTGTTTTCAGCTCTTTCTTATTCCACTATAATAACAGTCCCAGAAAGTAGGGGAATTTGGAATAGTAGGAAGGAGGGCAGAAGAAAGCACTAAAATCACTGTTACTCAACTTTGGTGAAGACAGCAAGGTGAAGTAGGCCCTTTGTCCTTTTGAACAGTCTCATCCCTAAACTTTCAATCAAAGAATTGGGCTCAAAAGTCTATCTCTTCAAATTCTATATTAATATCCATTCTGGTCAACTTTCTACATGCAGACTATATCATATGCCATGGCAAGGAGAATTTATGGACTAATTTCATCTGTAGAGTTTGGACACTACCCACATCCCCCGAAGGTGATATGGATCACTACTAATTTCATGGCAAATGAAAAGGAACAGTGATGTGATTAACTGATGATACTGGGTTTGAGAGCTAGAAATCCCTACTCCCCAACTCATTCATCTGAACAGCCCACTTGATCCCCAGCACAATGTATTCCTGTGAGTTTCTATTGCTTCTTATACAAACTGCTGACTGTAGAGAAACTTGATCAAAACATCAAAGATTACCAGAGAAGCCGTGTTTGTGCCCTTCACAGCCATTGATGAAGTACCCTAACCTCGCCTTCTCTTGATGCCTTGCATATGGTCATCTGTCTTCCTGACTACTACTTCATATGGCTTATTTGTAAATTCAAGCAAATGTGCTTCCAACTGGCACTGATACATCACTGATGCCAAAATATCACAGAGGATGAAGCATAAGGACATATTTTTTGATTCAGATGGAAAATATTACAGATTTATGGGAAAGCAATGACAATAGCTATTCTGTGATATCTTCATATAATCAGTATCTTTCCATGCCTCTCTTCACCAAATTTTATGACCTGAAAACTTATTCAAAGGAATATTTTCCTGCTGACTCAAAAGGTATAGTGGGGTAGGTGTGGGGATGGGCCTGGTTGCTTAAACAACCCGGCTCTGAGTTTTCATGTGCTGGATTTCTACTGCTTTCCAATGACCACTTACAGAGCCATAATGCACAGCATGTCTATTGATGTCCCATTGATATCGATGTGATTTTCCCTAGCGGAATGAGGGCAGCACAGCATACAGCCATTAGTATCTAAAGGTTATGTATAATGGATAATAGAGAAAAATGAAATAGCAGAAAGGAATCTGCACGGGAAACAGAAGCAGTAAATAGTTCCAGTGAAAGATTTTACTTGGGTTATACAGCAACTGCAAAGGAGGATTGGAAAAAAAACAATAACTCTTATAGATTCAGCATGAGTTGAGAATTAAATGGTCTCATATTTTGAAACATAATACTTTTCAAAATTTCAAGCACAGAAGCCATTTAAAAGTCATCTTGTATGTTACAATTCTTATATGGTATCTTTCACTTGCGTGACCATTTATGAATATTCTACTTCGCCCTTTGGAGGCGGTCGGGAATATGGTACAGATAGGCTGAACCAAGGAAGAGATTTTAACTGATTTATCCAAAGTCACAAATGTCCAGTTCATGACAGAACTCAGAGCAAAGTTATAGTGTTTGCCATTAACATCTCTTCATGTTGAACCCATTTGACCTACTCTGCTGGCATTTAGCCTGGTATTTCTGTGCCCAAAATATCTTACAGTAAGTGATTTCAACAAATCACTCTCACCGATCAACAAATCTTACTTGCACTCCCCATTGCAATGGATGACCTGGGAAATCGAACATAATTTGTAATTTATTAAGAAAAAAATTGTCTGGTGGATTTATTTACTAGACTGAGAAGTAAACGAGCTGCAGAGTTTACTGAAGACCTAGAGGGGCCACAAGGCTTAGTGCTCAAGAGCCTGTGGCTGGAGTCAGCCGGCTCCGGCTTAAAGCTCAGGGTCCCCACTTGTTGGTGCTATGGCCTCTGAATCTCAACGTGACACCTCTGTTGATCTCTTCTACCTTTACTGTGCTTCACTTTCCTCATTTACAAAACATATTTAATACTGACACCTGCCCTTAAGGACGGCTGTGAGAATTAAATGAGCGAATACAAGTAAAATGCTTAGGATAGTTCAGTTTTTTCAACAAATTTTTATTTACAGGGTCGCTATGTACCAGGCACTGTTCTTGGTTCTGGGGTACAGCCATGAACAAAACAGTTAATTCTGACAACCAGTGAATTTTAGTAGTAGATCATAATTGTAAAAATGATAATGGTAAAAACAATAATGACATTTAACGTTTATAGTATAAATATTATGTTTTTGGCACTATGCCAAGTGCTTTAGTTTTTTTTTTTGTTTTTTTTTTTAGCAATTCATTTAATTCCCATAACAACCCTATGCCTAAACCTGTTTTAGGCCCATTTTACAGTTGAGGAAATTGAGGTCTTAAAGCTAAAATAATGTGTTCAAGGAAACATGCCTAATAAGTGGCAGAGGTCTGGAAAATACATGATCATAACTATTGCACTATATTGCCTTACTGTCATGATAAATTTATATTCCATTGTTTACCCTGTAAAAAGGCAGGGTAATGAAATGAATACATATATAACCTAGTTAAACAGGCTTCATAATATATAATACAATTTTTGATATAAGAGTGGTCATTATAATAAAAGTTAAATGGAAACACAGATCTGAACACGGTATAAAGTGTTTTGGCACTACTGATAAAAGAGCTTGACATTACCTGGACTTGTTTATACCTGGGGTTAAGTCTTAGATCTCAAACATTATCTCTCTATATAGTAAAAGTTAATAGAAGATAACCTATAAGATAAGAGTTTGTCTCATAATTGAACAAGAACATTTTAAAGGGCTTCTAATCCATTTAACCTTTTCAAATTTCTCCTTGTATTGAATGATTCCACATTAAAATCATGTTTGTATTATAGGACTTTCTCATTCCCCATCTCCAGTCCTTCAGTATTATTACTAATTACAGTTATTACAAAACAAATAAACAAATATGTTGGGTTATCCTGAAATGTCTGAGATAAAAGACACCTTTTTGATAATATAGGGTAATATTATCCACATTTCAATAGACACATTGTGCAAATAAATTCAGATTGTACGATGAAAATATAAAAGACATAATCATGAACATTAGTATAGATCGTGACCCTCTACTGTTGACATTATCAGTGGCTTCTCTACAAACTATATCTGTTTATTTACGCATCATACACTATTCTATGACTCCTTTAAAAACATTATGTTTTTTATTGGTCACATTTTGAATAAATCAGAATCAACCAAACTTAGTTTATCATTTATAATTATAGGAATATCTAAATTCCTTTTTGTCTACCTCTCAGAATCATGTTCATTGTATCTTTGTGGGTAATTCTGCTTCAGTTAGGAAATGGGGTTAAGCCTGAAAAGAAGTTATTAGTGACATACCTGGATAGAATTTTTTTTTTGTACCATGATATTCTATTCATTCTAGGAACAGTGCTTCCACCAAATACATGTTGCTTAAGTTAATTTACATTTTAGACTGCAGAACCACTGGAGCAAGGAAATTAATGTTCAGTCAAAATAAAATGCCATCCAGAAAAATCAATACCATTTGCTATCAAGTGAGGGTGCCTTTAATCAGGGTGACTGAAATGCACCAATATTTTTCTTAAAAGTAAAAAGAGTGCCTCACGACCATTTTCTCCTTTACTTTCCCAAACACAGTAACCACATGGGTTTGCAGCAATTTATCTTGTAGAAATAAGAATACATTTTTAAAAGTCCCAGTGTACAACTCTGAATCCTTGGAAAGAAATTAGGTACTGGATTTTCTGATAGCTTCCAAATAACTACTACTTTAATGAAATTGCTACCTGAAAATTCAGTAGCACTATTATTGTTTAACTATAATTTAAGAAGCTATTGTAGATTAGTACTTATGACTTCTAATGAGAAAACCATAACAACCTTTTAATTGAAGGGAAAATGGTTAACTACAGTAATTGCAATCAATAAGATTGTGTTAGCAGTACAAATATTTCTTTTCAAAGAGCATTCCATACTCTCCTTAGCAGTATTTAAGGTTTGAAAGTGCAAAAAAAAAAAAAAACCTAATTAGAAATCCATTTGTTATTTATAATACAAAGCCGTGGTTCAAATTTGTAGGACCCAGAGTTGAGAGAGAACTACTCCCCCACACCAAAAGCAAAACAAGACTTTGATTAAGAAGAAAAGTGAGGCATGGCAAAGAGGGCTTACCAATCACATAGGCTAGCAACAAGGCCAAAGTCACGGTGATTGCAGTGGCGCTCAAGGCTGTGCACTTCCAATTGCAGCACCTGTAAGGTTTGTTAAAGGTAAACGCAGGTCTGGAGAAAGTGCTTCTGGGAAGTGGCCTGGGAGGGGGCGAGTACACGGTATTGGACGTCAGTGGGTAGTTCTGACTGGCTGCACTGAAGATAGCGGAGGAACCAGATCCATGTTTGAACAGGAAATGTCTGTGAAAAGGAAACAAAAAATTGGGCTTTTACCAATGCAGTTGCTACAAAAACAAAATCTCCACTAATTTCAACGAGGCTTTGACAAATTTCAGGGGAACTGGGAGGGGCTCAATGGTATTTTCAGATCCCTAAGGTTGAACTTCAAAATGCCCTTTGTGTCTGTCTCCCTGTTTTCTTACTTAGAGCTTTAAGAGGAAGAATGAGGTTCTTTGTTCCTTGTCTGGCTGGCTAGTGAATTTCACACACTCTGAGGGTTAATCACATTTGATGTGATTTTCTCTATTGCTCCTTTTCATTAACTCTGATACTGGAGAGTTGATTCAAAAACAGAAGTATCATCAGGCATTTGGTAATTTGAATGGCGTAGTAACGAATATTTTATTTAGAGACTAGCTTGCACAGACATTTTCACCCAATATTTTATTGTAAAAAATTGTCAAACAGACAAGTTGAAAAATTTTACAGTGAACAAATATACACTCACCAACTACATTCAACAGTTAACATTTGCCCATACTCATTTTATCACACATCTATCCATCTCTCTACTCTTTATCCATCAATCCATCTTGGTTTCTAAGCATTTCAAAGTTGTATACATCGCTACACTTCCTTTCACATATTTCAACTTGCATATTATTATCAAGAGTTTAATATATTTTTAGATTTTTAATGTAGTATTTATACATGATGAATTTGGCTTTTTTAGATTTCTCATATAAGTGATACCATAAAATATTTGTCTTTCTCTAACTTATCTCAACATAATGTGCTCAAGGTCCATCCATGAACTTGTAAAAACAGGCAGTAGAATAGTTACTGAGAGCGGGAACAGTGGGGAAATAGGAGAGACGTTTAAGGGCACAAACTTGCAACTGGTAGATAAATAAGTCCTGGAGATATAATGTACAGTATAGTGATTATAGACAATGTCACTGTATAATAAATGTCAAACCTGTTAAGAGATAGATATTAATTATTTTCATCACAAAAAAAGGAATGATAATTATGTGACATAACAGGTGATAGCTAACACTACAATGGCAATAATATTGTAGTATGTAAATGCATCAAATCAATGTGCTGCATGCTTTAAATTTACACATTATATGTAAATATATTTCAATTAAAACTGTGCACCATAAAATGCACAAATTTTTAAATGTACATTTGCTGAGATTTTAACAAATACAATAACTTATGTAACCTAAACCCTTATCAAGATACAGAACATTTCCATCACAAAGGACATTTCCTCCTACCTTTCTAAGTAAATTCCTGTCCTTAACCTTCAGAGGCAACCAGTGTTTTCCATTTTTTCTACCATGCATTAGTTTTGCCTGCCCTATACCTTCATGTGGCTGACATGTTTGAATTCCTCTAGGATAATTACTGACTGCTCACGATTATTGTAACATAGATATCTTATCAATAGTAGTGATTTATTCACATGGAAAGATGAGCCAAAAACAAATAAGTGGTATTTTTAGGGGCATATACTTTACACTTACTGAATGCTAAGTGTCATGCACTGTGCTAAACACATGATCTCAGGCTTCACTCATATGAAATAGGCTACATTATCCTCACTCTACATTTAAGGAAATAGAAGCCTAAAAGGTTAAATAACTTTCCTAAATGCACCTAGCGGGTGAATGACAGAGTCAAAATACAGGTCATTCTGGCTCTAAAGCACTTAAAATTAACCACTCCACTGCGCTGCCTGGGGCAGTAAAATGCACTGCTCAAGAAAGCACATTCCAGGGCTACATTTTAACGCCCTGCAACACAAAACCCCTCCACCAAGTGAAGAGCCAACATCACCTCGTACATGTGATATATGCCCCAAAGCATAGATCATCAAGGTTATTTAAAGGCTGACTTCTAGCTTCCATTTCTAAAGAACAAAAGCATATACGAGTTCTGTCCAGAAAAAGTCCAGCCATTGTTAATATAATGAGAATGGTTTGGGTGACATTGATGTAGCCTGGCAGCCAAGGAGAGTGGACTGGAATGCACATGTGTGAACACTGATGACTTCACTGCACTAGTCAGTGGGGGTGGTAGATGCCATTGAGTGAGCGTGTGTACTGTGTGGTCGTAGCATTCAAAATGACTGAAAAAGTAGAGCAGTGAATCTGTATCAAATTTTGCATTAAACTTGAGCATTCCTCCAATGAAACTATTTGGATGATTCAGAAGGGCAACTGTTGATTGGCAGCTTCATCACGATGATGTGCCCCCGATCATGTATCCTGTCTCGCGCAGAGTTTTTTTTTGCAAAACCTCAAATCACCCAGGTCACTCAGCCCCCCTACAGCCCAGATTTGGCACCCTGTGGCTTCTGGCTTTTCCCAAAACTAAAATCAACTTTGAAAGGGAAGAGATTTCAGACTGTCGATGAGATTCAGGAAAATATGACGGGGCGGCTGATGGTGATTGGGAGAACTGTGTGAGGTCCCAAAGTGTCTACTTTGAAGGGGACTGAGGCGTCACTGTTCTATGTACAATGTCTCTTGTATCTTGTACCTTCTTCAATAAATGTCTCTATTTTTCATATATGTCATATGACATATGGATACCTTCTAGATACCTTCTGGACAGACCTTGTATATGATTCTCACACTGCAGTGGTGAGCATCAAAGTCCCATATAGTAGAATACTATAGAACCATTGCAAATTGTGTTTTAAAAAAATCTATTCACTAGGAATAGTCCTTACAGATAGCACCAAGTGAAAGAAGGTAGGCTTGAAGACAGTATGGGCAATAGGATATAATTTTGAAATTAATAAAATATATATAATCTCGAGGAAAAACAGTAATTTGTGTTACCTTTGGATAATAAGGGTAAAGTTTTATGTCTTGAGTTTGTACTGCTTTTGTAACTAGTATCAAAAAGATTGGGGCAAGTGAAAGAATTGCACTGGTTGACATAAACCACATGTATAGTTGGTTCTGCTGATGTGATCATGACTTGTCGAGCATCTAGAAAGTCCAGGCACCAAAGTGAGTACTTTATATGCATTATTTTGATCCTTACACATTTGTGAGGTTGATACTATTATTCTAGTCTTGATGATGATGAAACTGAGATCAAAAGAAGTTTTGTAGGAGTAGAGTGGTGATTGTAGTTATACTAGTAATGATAATAAGAGGTAACATGCATTAAATGCTTATTTGTGCCAGGCATTGTTCTAAATACTTCATAAAGTATAATATCATTTATTCTTTACAAGAACCCTATTATGTAAGTACTGCCAGACAGATGAGAAAACTGATGTACGGAGAGGTGAAGTGGTTTGTCCATGGTCCCCACAGCTAGTAAGTGGTGAAGCTGAGTTTCAAACCCAAGCAGTTTGGCTACAGAGCTATGCTCTAACCCACTACACTACATTGCACTATACTAGGGTTATGCAGTTAGTGAACACATCAAAATTTGAATCCAGGCCGATAAGGAACAGGAGCATGTTTGGTATTGATATTTGCATGCAGGTTATACTGGACTGAGCCATGCTTTTGGGACTGTTCCTTTGGGACCAGTGACAAAAATGTGAGAATGATGGCTACAGCATCAGACTTGGAAGGGATTTCAGAAATCATCTAGTAGCCTAACACTTCATTTTGCAGTTAGGGAAACTGAGGCCCAGAGAATAAAAGTGGATTACCTAAAAGTAACATAGGTAGTTTAAAGGCATGAATGAACTTGGATCAGGGGCTTCCCAAATAGTGTATTTCCTTTGCCCCATGCTACCTGCCAACCAGTCTTCACTGGATTAGCACCAGGTTCTAATCTGCTGAGTTAACTGAACCAGGCTAAACAAATCCAATCTGTTCCAGCAGTACTACATGGTACACATCTATTCTTCTCCAGCTCACATATTCTTATAGTAACTTTTAAAGACCATCTTAATTATTTTGGATGAGTGGTGAAGTAGTACAAAGAAAGTACCCTTTATTTGTTAAGAACCTAAAGGAGTCATTGCTGCTTCTAAAAGCACCCAAATTTATCCCAGGAATGGAGAAACACTGTATTTTATTGAAAAAAGTGACACAACATTATGCCCCTTCCATTTGAATGCACTTCCTTTTTAGGCCCTGAAATAATCTCCATGTCATAAGGGCGTGGAGTTCTTCTTTAATGTCTGGTTAGCTTCCCAGTCTGTGTTTTCCCCTCTGGACATCTCATTGACTAGTGAGCAAAGATTATAACACTTCACAGACAGAATAGTGGGGCAGCTTCCCCATCTCCCCACCCCTGCCCTGTGGTTACTCCAGGGGTGACAAATGTCATGTATAAAAGATCCTATACAGTAACACTGATATGTTCTGATGGGATAAAACAGAAACCCAGCAGTATGGGGCTCTTTTATTTAATGTTTGAAGATAAAACTTCGATCCTTTGCATATTTATGAAGGAAACCAATTGGATTTTTGAGACACCATAAGTGGCCCAATATGTTGGATATTGATTTGGTTTGGTATATCATTAAGCGGTAGAAGAAAGACAAAGAAAGACAGCATTGTTGGCTATTATGATGGCAATTACAAGCAATAATCGATATCCCTGAGCACTGTAATTTCATCCTGATATACACCAAAGGATTTCCAAATGCAGTTTCATAAGTAAAATATTACAGTATAATGAATAAATTCAACAGTCGCAGCAGAGCAACATTTAAACTAATTCATATTTGAATGGAATCCAAATCACAGTCCTCAGTGAAGGGAGATAATAAAATGAGTTCATATACTAAGATTCCTGTTTTCTTATTAACAAGCTCAGATTAAAATTCTGTGCTGAAAGAGATCTCTACACTAATGTGCATCCTGAAAAACATCAACGTAAATGCTCTGTATTGTCATACGCTTTGCAGTCCATTGTTGGAAAGCGAAGCTACAGCTTAAATGTGTTTTCACAGTCCCTGGAAAAAGTAGCCGCATAAAGACAAATGCACAATGCTAGACTTCGGCTATGTGCTCATAAAATCAGATCATCTGTCTAAGCACATTGCTTTTCCCTGGGGATCTGGGGATATACTAAAATGTTGCTATCAATTTCATACAATTGGGTTTTTTTCCACAGAGCAAATGATAAAAATGCAGTTCAAGAGTTTATGTATAAGTAGTACTCTCCCTTGCATCTGTTTTAATATTCAAGTTCAAATTTAAAAAGGAAAAGCAAGATATTGCCAAAGGAAATGGGCATATAAGGAAATTGAAAAAAAAATATCTTCAAGACTGATGAGACCCAGTGGTAGTAAATGGGAATATAATAAATGTTCCTGTAAGGATTTTAAAATCATCTATAAAGAAAGGGAAAATGTACTCTCTCTTTTTAAAACCCTCACGCTACATAATTCTGAGCATATCTGTTAGCACTAAATAATGTGATATAACGTGGCACTTAAAATTCTATAGGAAACAGACAGAAATCTACAGCTTTGAAACAACAGATGCATAAATAACCAATGAATTTTTTCTTTTACATCTTGTAAACATACTTATGAGATGAATATCTAAACCTGTATTCCCTTAACTATAAGCATCTGACTCATTTTTATACCTAGAGGAAGGAATTCAACTTACTTTCAGTTAGAAGCTGAGGTTGATTTTTAAAAAAATAAAAAAGAAAATTTCACCAAAAAGGCCTGGAGTCAGTTATTAGGACCAAATCACATTCAGATAGGGTAGTGGAATCTAGGTATTTAAATATTCTTTTTTTTAAAGTTATTAAATGCATTTTATTGTGATTAAAGAAAACCACAGAACATACAATTTACCATCCTAACCATTTTGAAATGTACAGCTCAGTAGTGTTAAGTGTATTTATAGTATTATGAAATAGATCTCCAGAACATTTTCATCTTGCAAATCTGAAACTCTATACTCATTAACCAAGAATTTCCTGGTAACCAATTCTATTTTAAGTTTCTATGAATTTGACAACTTAAGATACCCCAGTGAGATACTTTAGATACTTACGGTGGGATCATATAGTATTTGTCTATCTTTTTGTGATGGGTGTATTTCACTTAACACATTGTCCTAAAGGTTTGTCCATGTGTAGTATGGGACAGGATTTCCTTCTTTTCAAGGCTGAAAAATATTCCATTGTCTATATATCACATTTTCTTTATCCATTCATTCATAGGGCATTGGGGTTGCTTTAACTTCTTGGCTATTGCAAATAGTGCTGCCATGAACATGGTGTGCAACCATCTCTTTGAGATCCTGCTGTAAATTCTTTTGGATATTGGGATTGCTGGATTATATAGAAGCTCTATTCTTAATTTTTTGAGGAACCTCCGTACTGTTTCCATAGCAGTTGAGCCATTTTACAATCCCGCCTACTGTGCACATGGGTTCCAGTTTCTCTATATTGTTGTTCACAATTTCTTATTTTTGTGATAGTAGCCATTGTAGTGGACATCTCATTGTGGATTTGATTTGTATTTCTTTGTTGATTAGTGATGCTGAGAATTTTCATTGGCTTGACCACTGTTTTTTTAATCTTCTTTAGAGAAATGTCTATTCAGAAGTATTTATTCTTATATGTCTATAGAACACAAGAAAGTAAAAGAAAATGCCATGCTGGGTCAGCCCCATTTTTTTCTCTGACAAGAATACCTGGTGTTGGTTTGTAGAAAAATATGGTGTCTGGCCAAGATATCAACCTCAACAGCTCTAGAGTTCCCTTAATTGCTGATACTTTTGTCTTGAGTTTAAATGTCATTATCAGCTTGGACAACCTCATGGGATAACCAATTGTTTTTCTCTGCTAAAAGCTACATATTATAGGATTTAATTTTATTTGTCCCAGGGTTCTTTCTTCCAAATTTTAAGCTACCTCATCCATATGTCCCCTCCAAACCTTGTATGCCAAGTGCTCATAAAAAAGTCTATACTCACTCCATATCGTTCATAAATTTTAAGAGTTTTTAAAAAGATTTGCAGGATACCTATCTAAGCCTTAATTTTTCTAGGTTTAAGTTTTAGTTCTACAACCTACTCTTTTTTAAGAAGATTTCATTTATTTATTTTTAGAGAGGGGGAAGGGAGGGAGAAAGAGAGGGAAACATCAATGTGCGGTTGCCTTTCACCCGCCCCACACTGGGGACCTGGCCCGCAACCCAGGCCTGTGCCCTTAGACTGGGAATCGAACCAGCAACCCTTTGGTTCACAGGCTGGCACTCAATCCACTGAACCACACCAGCCAGGGATACAGTCTCTTCTTAAATGGTAAAACTCTTATGGTCTAGATTGGTATTCTTGTGATTTTACGATTGGGATAGTATTAGCATAGCTCTTTTTAAAGTTATTTTGGGACTTTTATTCCTTTTTGTATTCTGATCAGAAATAATAGCTGCCTCTGGGGTATATACTCTTTGAGGGCTGGGTCCAGGTCTTAATATCCAAATATGCTGTTTCATACTCCAAAGGTACTCAGTGAATATACTGATTCATATATACTATACTATATATATAAATTGTACAATAATATAATATAATGTTTTTGCTTCTTCCAAAAGGCTCTTGATTTATTGTGCAGAATGAATGAGACTTGGGGACTCTAAAATAAGTGTTTCACTTGTGAGCAGCTATCTCTTGGTTTATTGAATATAAAAAGACAACTACATGCTTTCATTTTGTTTTCCAATAATTTAAAGAAACAAAAGAGTCAAAGAAATAGTTGATTTACATTTCATCTCTTTCTGGGGAACATTTAGGTAATGAAAGAAAAAAACACTAATCAACGAACCAAACCAACAAACAAAACAGAGACAGACTCATAGAAGGAGAGCAGATGACAGCTAGTGGGGCAGAGTAGGTTAGGGGGTGAGAGAGTGAGCAAAAAGGAGAAAGGGCTCATGGGCATGCACAACAATGTGGTTTGTGAAGTGTGGGGGGAGGGGGATATAAGGGGAATAAATGGTAATGGAAAAATACAATAAAAATAAATGCTTGAAAAATACTAATAATTAGAAATGATCATTATTAAAGATAATGGCAACAGCAATTACCATTTACTGAACTCTACCATTGCCAGGCACTCTGCTAAAATATTTTGTGTTTTTTTTTCCTCTCTGAATCCTCTCAATAACCCTATAAAGTATATGATATTATCCACATCTCACAATTGAGGAGGTTGAGGATCAGCTATTAAGGTAAAATTAATTTCCCAAGGTCAAACCACCATTAGAGCATAAGCTACATGAGAGTAGCTTACACTCTTACTGTTGTATCTTCAGCATGTACAATGGTGGTTAGCAAATAGTTGGCGTTTAATAAATATTTTTAAGTTCATGCATGAACTATAAAACCCAATCACTTAGTCATTGTGCACATATAAACTTACAATATCACAGTTATCACTCATAATGTTAATCATTAAGGTAATAAAATCTTAATTCATATGATCATTTGACATTTTTTAAATGAATATATATAAGCTTAGTATTCCATTGAATATGTGTTTAAGGAAATATTTCTTTCAGATCTTAAAATTATAGAAATGAGGAAATGATATTAGGGTGGTACATACTTATAAAACATAGCTATTGCCATGTATCCCTGTTTAGAATATGGGGACAACAGAACATTTTCTTGTAGCCCTGGCTGGTGTGGTTTCATGCTATAGTGCATCAGATTTTCTTATATAAATCAAACACTTCTGTAACAGGATATTCAAAGATAAGTTGGAGCTAGGAGTGTAGGCAAAGATATATAAATGGAAGAGTAAACAAATACTACTTATTCTGTAATGTTTTGACCAAATTGCTTTAGTAGACCCAAAATAAATTAAAATAAACAATTATCTTCCACTTTATGATAATGTCCTTTTGTCACCCTCTCATTCTCTTTCTCAAAGTTAGATCAATATTTTGTAGATATAACTTTAATTTAAAAAGTGATGTTAAAAATCCTATACCAGTTTAAGGGTAAATATCAAATTAGTATTTTCCATTAATGTAAATGTTCCTGTATTAAAAGACTCTGGCCAATATATCAAAATTATTTACTTAAATAAGTAAGCTTACCATTTTTTCATTCTCTTTTTATTTAATAGTAATTTAGGGCCTAAGATATTGTGCAGAACCTACAATGCTTTCAAACCAGAAAAAGTTTGGAAAGCTATGGGTAGGTGAGATTTTCAGTCCTCTTAAAATTTTATATATCTTCTCCATAAAAGAATTATGGAGTTCCACCCCATAGTTTTCAGGAGTTCATTTCCCAACAGGGACCATTTTAAATGGGAATAAACACATGACCTAGGCAAAAATTATGAGGACATGTTTAAAACTAAACCAGATCCCAAATTTTCTAGGATTTTAAAAAATTTCTTCATTTCATAAACAAACTCAGTTGTATATTTCCCTCTGCAAAAGCTGAAAGTCCGTTCCCGATTTTACTCAACAGAGCAACCTGCTGATTTCATGGGACCGGTTTCACTGGTTACTTGGCTTATTTATTTATTCTTCTTTTTAGAGGAGTGGGTAGTTGGCAGAGTATTAAGTACCTTGATTGTCTTTTTATTCATACTCATTTTCTACAGACATGTATTTTCATTGTTTATTTTATGAGGCAATTGACATGGTATACTTTTCTGTATCATTTGTTTTTATTGAATTGTAATCTATGTTAGTAAGGATATCTTACTTTAAAGAAATAGTACTTCAAATTAATTACGAAGGAGTACAATAAGGACGGGACTTGTTTCCCAGTAAGCTCTTCAGGTTGAAAATCTAGATTAACATTGTAACTTGCTTTTGAAAGCCATTGATCAACATTTGCTGGACATTAGCTGTCATCTCTTTGAAAGTCCTGGGCATACATACATTAAACACAAGAATGCTTTATAACGCCGTAAAATAAGAAATGCCACTCAAATCAGTACTCTAACCAATCCAGCATAACATTTCTCTAAGGGACAAACTGGTAAAGGGCATGGCTGTATGAGCCTCAAAATCGAAGATGTGGCCTGAGGCAGACAGCGTCTACTCCTGATCAACATCTATGTTCTCCTTGTTTCCTGAACCGAAAAACTGACCACATTTTCCAGTTGCCAATTCTTAAATATGTTTATGTGACTAAGTTCTGGCTAATGAAATGTGAAGTGTGAGCAAAAGTGGTATTTGACACTTCCAGACTTCACCCTGAAAAATTTCCCACCAATTATCCTCAACCTTTATCCTCATCCAGTGGTGAAAAAAGAGCAGGCTCAAATATGGAAGGAGCCTAGGACATTCATTCCATGGAATATTATAAAACCATGTAAAATATTAAGAATTTTTAACCACATAAGATAGTAGATATGCTGACCGTTGTCTCCCAGCACAATGACTTGACATGAGCATCCTTATCCATGACCCTGCCAGCCCCACTACCTGATGCTCACAGCCACTGTTAATTGGACCACAACTGGACAGCCAGCCTCCAAAGCAATCGTATTCTCATATGCTCTCTCTGTCTCTCTCTCACCCCCCCATATCTATCTCTATCTCTCTCAGAAATTTCGACACAGAAAACCAGTCAGCTTAGTGAAGCCAAGATGCATGGTCACACTGTTCCATAGCTGGGGTTAGAGCCTAACAGGGGAACAGATAAAGAAAGCCCATCTAGAATGAAGACTGAGAATAGAGCATATATGCAGAGAGAAGCAGAGATGAGGTATCATGTGGCCCCAGAAACAAAAAGAACAGTGAAGAGAGTTCCATTCCTCATTAGACCTCTGATTGCCCTTTCTTTTCCCTGTGAGCTGATCCTGTGTCATTTTCTCTTTAATTAACTAATTAATTAATTTTACTTTATTGTTGACACCTTTGCAGATGTACCACTTCCTCCCTCTTCTACCCCCTTGCATTTTAAATTTTTTAAAATATTTATTTATTTATTTTCAGAGAGAGGGAAAGGGAGAAAGAGAAGGAGAGAAACATCGATGTGAGAGAGAAACATCAATCGGTTACCTCTTGTATGTTCCCTGGCCAGGGACTAAACCAACAACACAGGCAAGAGAGCCACACCAGTCAGGGTGCCCACTTCCATTTTTAAATTTATCCTTTTTACTTGATTTAATTTTAAAGAATTTCTTTTCCCGGTAACCGGATAATTGTCAAGGCAATAAGCAATTTTCCATGTTGGGGGAAAAAACATAATTCATATATATACCACAACCACAACCAACTGTGTGCTGCCCCCTCCCACACAGAAACAAAATCAAGTACAACTCCAAACTGTACTGCACAGAGATCTGATCTAGAAGAGAAAGAAATTTTAATCGTCATTATATTTGGGTAACACAATTTGTAGTTATTTTTCTTTGCGATTCCCCGTGGTTTTGCCCCTCATTTTTGAAATGAAAGTGTATTACTTTTACAAGGTTTTTCATGATCTGGCCTCTGCAGGCCTCTCCAGCTCACTACAGCTATTGTCCCCAATGTCCTCTAAGCTGTGGTCATCGGATCTCATGTGCAGTTTCCCAAATGTGCCATTTTCTTTCAGGTTTCTATGTCCTTGTAAGCATTTTAGCAAAGAACAGTATCAGAAGAGCTAAGAAATGCCCACAAGTAGTGTTGATCTAAAGTAAAGGCAAGAGAGAGAGAGAATAAAGAATGAACCCAGGGAGAATGAAGAATGTTAGAAGGGAAAGGAAGAGAAAAAGAAAGGAAATTTTATAAATAGGTAGATGGTAGGTAGATAGGTATGGCTATATATGCAAGGGTAGAGGATCATTTATTAGTTGCTTTGGGGGTCACTTTGGCCTCCCTTACCTGATCTAAATAGTCAGCAATCATACAATGTATTTTTCCTGCTTTTTGCATTCCCAGAAAACAAGGCAACAAAGTATATGTACAAACAGGTATATATTCAGCCTGTCAAAAATATATTCCTCTTGCTTCAGACTCTTCTTACATAGAATTGCAGGTTATGACAAGTTAATTGGGGATAAAATTATATGAGGAATTGCCACTACATTAAAAGGAAACCAATTGACAGGGCATGAGGAGCTTAGAGCTAAATGGATTTAATTTACTGGTTGTTTTAGTCCATTCAGGAAGCTATAACAAAAATACCATAAATTGGTGGTTTATAAACAACAGAAACATGTTTTTTCATAGCTCTGGAGGCTGCAAGTCCAGCATTAAGGTGCCAGCATCATTGGGTTTTGGCGAAGGACCTCTTTGGGGTTGCAGACTGCCAACTTCTCGCAGTGCCCTCCTGTGGTGGAGGAGGCTAGGGAGAATCTGAGGTATCCTTCAGAAGGGCATTAGGTTTTCAACATGTGAATCTG
Source organism: Mormoops blainvillei (assembly GCA_004026545.1). Taxonomy (NCBI): domain Eukaryota; kingdom Metazoa; phylum Chordata; class Mammalia; order Chiroptera; family Mormoopidae; genus Mormoops; species Mormoops blainvillei. Next base: position 56,302 of record PVJD01003980.1, on the reverse strand, counting down.
AGGGAGATAAAAACATTCAATCTATAGCAGTGGTTCCAACCCAAATCACACTATAGACTGGAGAATCATCTAAAACTTCCAAGCCTCCAGAGGAAAGGAATAGGAAGAGGGAAGATGGAAGGGGGAAATAGAAACTATGAGTCTGAAGAGGGGTTGAGTTACCTTGTGAGCAGACAAGGAAACAATAAATGTGCCTCACCATTAATCTAAAAGAGCATTTTTCAACTGGAGAGAAATTGGCTCACAAGGGACATTTGGTAATGTCCGGAGACATTTTTGGTTGTCACAACTGTGGAGGTTGCTACTGGCATCTAGTGGGTAGAAGACAAGGATGCTTCTAAACATCTCGTAATGCACAGAACACTCACGCAACAATGAACTGTCCAGCCTGTAATATAGTGGTGAGGTGGCAATCCTTGGTCTAAAACTATTCCTCCTATTTGGAACACAGAATTTTGAAGCATTTAACATTCCTATGGAAGGGAATCTGTCTCCTTTAGAGGCTTCTGGAAAAATTGTCTTGCCAGGCACCGAAGGTCTTATCTTCCTCCCTAAGCTCACAGTTGTTCCTCTCTGGAGGCTATTTGCACTTTAAATTGGTCTATTATCCAAACAAATACCCTGAATCCTAGGGCCAGAGAACATACACGACTCACTCCTAATTTCCTCAAACATTTACCCTTGCTGACCAAAGAAGGAAATCTTCACAAGAAGTGGAGAATAGAAAACATTTTTCTACTTTCAATTTTTAAAATTGCTTTTCAAATCATCCCTGTCATGAACCTGTCATGAGGCATAAATCTAAAACCAGAACTACTCATTAGAACAGGCAGAATATATAATGATCACAGCAAATGAAACATTAACTCCCCTCAGGTTAGGCCACCTAAGAAATAGTGGAATTCAGCTTCGTGCTGTGCTCTAAAGCTCGGTAACTATAATCCCACTTGAGCACTGGAGAATTTGTGAAAACCAGGCTTTCCTTTCACAGAAAGGTTCTCTCTCTGGTCCCCTGCAGTGTGGACTCCAGAGCTCAAAAAGAAAGCTCATTGGTTCACTTTAATTATTCAGGGACAACACAGGGAGATAAACAAGGTAAGGTCAACTTCAAGAGTATACAGAGATTTCATGCACTTCTTCGACCTCTTAAAATTACATCTATATTTTGCAAAAAAATGATTAAACCTGAAATTATTTTCTTTCTGCATCATTGTCAATACTCAGGAAAAAAACCCCAGCATGGGAGCAGTATAGAAATGGCTGGTTGAAACTTAAACCCAGTTTATATTGTATTTTTCTCTTGGAATAAGAAACATAAAATGACGTTACATTTATTTCATATTAGTCAGACAGACAATAAGAAAGAAAATATCAAAACAATTGTAGTTTCACAATATGATCCAAAGCAAGGTAGATATCTACCTAAGGTGTTATATCTGTTTCTATGAAAGGTTTGTTCTTAAATTCAGTTACTTAACAAACTTTTACTGAGCGCACAAAATGTATGCTCGGGCAAAATGTAATCGTAGTTTACTCTTGTACTGGCCTAAGACTGCCTTCTTAACCATACCTCACCTGCCATTAGCACTAACCCCTGACACAGAGGGTTATGTATTGTCTTCCTCATTTCCCCTTGGTTATTGGGAACTCTGAAGGAATGACTGTTCAACTGAAATCCATCTGACTTGTCTGGGGACCTCACCTAGAATTAGTAATCTAGCAATTAATTAGGAGCCAACTAACTGGAATCTAGCAGGATACTTTCAGTGGAGGGGGGAATGACAAGAAGTCAAGCCACAGAATAACAAAGATAGTAAATCCAGAAAGGACCTCAGAGAGCATTTACCTTTATTCCCTCACCTGACTGTTGAGAAAAATGAGGTTGAGAGGAAGAAATAAACAATGTCAAGGTCACACTTCTATTTAGTGGAAGAACTGGACTTGGACTCAAGATTCTTAACTCTAAGCCCAGTGCCCTGTCAGCTGCTCACAGGAGACCATCAAAATCTGCAAAGGATATCCTGGGACCACTGGACATTCTGTTCTCTCCACACTATCCTTTATACCTACATTGCTGTACAATAAAAAATCATGTTCAAAATGATAATCCTGACATTCGGTAAGATTTTCAATTAGAAAAGATTAAATTATTATCATTTGGATTAAAATGGAAAGTAGATTCATATTTAAGAATGATTTTCAACAAGAATGGCAATTTTTAAAAAGTTCTATTTAACCTTAAGCTAACCACCAAATCTAATTAACTAGAACCCCCAGTTTTCTGGGCATTTAGGCTCATCAAGATTTTAATATAAATAGAATATAACCTAGATTATGTCTCTAGGCAGGGAAATTTAACTGAACTATAAATATTCACCGAAAGACAAAAAGGGATGACTTGCGGTTCTTTATATGGTTCTCTATATTTCAGAGACAGATTGTTATAGTGCAAAGAATATTGGATTGGTTGCATGAAGACATGCACTTCAGCTCTAACTCTTGCTTTAACTGCACTATGGACACATTATTCAAATTTCCCAAGACCCAGTTTCTTTATATTTACTTTGGACATAATTTCTATTATGTCTACCTCTTAGGGTTTTTTTTTTTTTAGTTTAAAATAAGATAATGAGTTAAAGGACTTTGAATGATCAAAAATAATACATACATACTTACATATGCCTACATATGCACACATAGATGCACATATATAGAACGTATAATCTAAAATCTGAGCCTTTCGAAAATGACACATGATAAAAAGTATTTAGCTACAAGTGTATCTACTAAAAAGCAACAAGCCATGTTGCTATAAAGCTATCTAAGTTAATGATAATAGGCAGAATAGTAAATCACAGAAATTTGAAGGATTAAACTGTCACAGGTAAAACAAAACAATTATTTTAGTTGAAAGGTGGGGAAAAAAGCAGGTTGTGAATTTTTTTTTTTCCAGAGGAAAATCAATTTACTTGGGAAGTTAATACTGTGCCTCAAAAGGAAAGAATCAATGATATCTGTGGTTTTATGTTGTACTTGATATTTTGATAGTTGAACTGGAAACAGTCATAAGTTAGCATTTATGTTGTCAATGCAAGCCCTGTGCGTACATGTCACTATCAAGTATCTTCATTAGTAACAGGGGACTGCCTAGTGTTTTGTGTATGTCAGATGGAGACAGGAAGTCTAAATTCCAATCTTGGGTTGGCCACTGATACCTGTTTGCTCTTAGGAATATGACTTATATTTGAGATCTAAATTTAAAAATACCTTTCTCTGGCACGAGATTTAGAAAGGCAAGCTTCTGGCATCTAAGAGATCTGTTATTCCTCGAAGACAATGTCACCATCAGCTGCATGCTCTTGCTGTGACTTCGTACCCTAGGAAGCCTGTCCCACTGCGTGGTATCATGCTGTTTTTTTCAGCATTATGGGATCATCACTGTAAGTTTCTTTATTCTTTACCATTAAGGAACTTGACCTCTAACTTGGTGTGTTGGTTTCTTTCTGTCAACCACATCGCCATCCTTGTGACTACTGTGTACCTCCTCACTGAATGTAGTTCTCCCCCATTTTTCCTTCCTCCCAATTTATATGAAAGTTTGCCTCAATTGAGCTTCCTCTCAAGCTACTCTTCCATTTCGAAAGAGTAGTCTCTGAAATCTTCTGTTTCCATTTTCTTGCTTCTTAACAATTCTTCAAACCCACTGCAGTCTAGCATCAATCTCATCACTGTACTGAAATTGGCTGCTTAAAATTCAAGAAGTCTGTAATTGACAGAATCAGCAGTCTCTTCTCATTCACACTTTATCTGACCCTTCTGAGACATTTGAAAATCATGACCACTAAGTCCTTGAAATTTTCTCCTCTCTTGTTCTCCTCTATGATTACTCCTCAATTACTTATGCTGCCTTTTTCTCCTTCATGGACTCCTCAGCTGTGTCCCCATGGTTTGCTATATAGTCTTTTTCTTGCACTCAGCTCTCCATCTAGGTCTTTCAATATTTCCTCCATCATTCATAGAAACCCAATCATTATGTCCACTTATGAAATTCTTAATTTTCTATACCTATCATGAGCTCTGGAATCAGGCAGAAGTAGGTTCGAAATGGTTCCATCACATACTAAACAAATGGTGACTGTTGCATATTGTTCAACTTCTCTAAGCCTCAGTTTTAAAAACTCTAAGCTGGAATAAATGTGATAATACCTTGGCACAATGTCTGTTGGCATGTAGTAAGCACTCAATAACTTTTGAATGCTTAGAGGAGGAAAACTTTTTCTCTCTCTCCTCCTCTCATGGGATACAGATCCATATTTTGAAATATTTACTGGATATGGACATTTCAGACTGAATGATCCATATAGTTATTTTAGTATTCCGCAAAAATCCTTCATTGTCTGCTTATACCAACTAGCATGTCTGGTTTCAGAGATCTGTGCCATATGTAATTCCCTCCTCAGTTACCCACTCTTTCCATCCTTATACCCCACAAAAATTTCATTGAACATTATGAGCCAAACATTAAGGAATCAAAAGATATAGTCTATTACTCAAGGTGCAGCAAGGAAAAAAGACAGTTAGGTGAAATATATGGAGTGCAAATATAAAATGAAATAAGGTCTTCATAGACCTATGCACAGGGTGCTGTGAGACCACATATGAGGGAGAATTCTATGGAAGTCGCTGTGGGAGAGTGAAAGCAGGAAAAGCAAGACACCTAAGAAATATTTTTGACTCCTCTCTCCTTTCTCTCATATTATTTCTAGCCACCCCATGGGCAATGTTATTAACCTCAATATGATTAACATTTTAGGGTACAGACTGTCCCTCCACTAGAATGTAAGCTAAATAAAAGCATAGATTTTGCTTGTTTTATCTTCTGTTGTAGCCCCAGCAACGAGAACAGTGGCTGGTACATAGTAGGCATTCAATACAGATTTGTCAAAATTTGTTAAAACTTTCCTATGCCAGAAGTAATTCATCATACCATTTATAACGAACCATTTTTCATGAAAAATATTAGCATTACACACATTCTTATACTCTTAGATATCGCACCAGTAATTTTAACAGAACAAAGAAGCAGATGTTACTCTTTATTTGTTTATCTGTTCACCAAAGGGAGCAATTCTTTTTCAGCTTTTTTGTTCTTTAAATGGAATACTCTGTACTGCACTTTCACAATTCTTGCAGAGATATTTCAAAGACCTCAAAACATAACCTGATCATATCTTTTGCTTATAAAGCTACAAATATTTTTGTGTTGTGGAATTAGTAAAGAACTAGCTAGATTCTCCCAAAGGGAGAACATCTACCAACACACATGCCTCTGTTGAAAATAAAGTGAACAATTGACAGGAAATAATTTTTTGCTATTTCAAATATATTTCACACTTTTAGTAAAATATAACAGGCAACTGTCTATTAACTTGACATGGCAAGGAAAATATTTATTATGAAAAACTGGATAAGTAACTTTGTAGTCAATGAACTTGTTAAGAACTAGTTTCTCTCTTGATCAAAACCATATATTTTTGTTTTTAAAAAGTCAACCCAGGAGAGAGTAGTATATATGATGAGGGAATGCAAAATGGTTGGTATAGAGAGTCCCCTAAAATTTAATTTTTGTTTGCTGTACTCACTATTTTATCAATCATCTCAGTTTTAAAAATTCTGTAAAGCATCTGTCTAGGTTCCCATTTGAATTGCTAAAGGAATCTTCTCTACATTAAAACCAGACTTCATCTCACCTATGGTGAAATTTCCTGTCTTTATAAAATAAAACACATGATGTTTGCCTATGGTTTTTATTTTGAAATGAAACTGAGAATAGTCCATTCAAAAGCATTTTGAAAAATAATACCACCAGCAAAGTGACTAGGGACCATATTGCAATAATCTCCAAAATACAGCCCTTTGCTGCCTAAGCACAAGAGACCATTATAGATATAGTTTTACTCTCAATATGTAAAATATATTTTTAAGGCTACAGAACTCTCCTTTATGTAAATTTAACAAATTCTACATGCATCATTTGGGGTATGCTTAAAAGCTTGGTAGATTCCCGCTCATTTGTAGTAAACAGAATGCATAGGTCTTAGATTAGTTCTACGAAGTCTTTTCCTGTCTTAAAAAGAATCTTTAAATCTGTGGTCGATGATAGATTTTGCTAACCCCAGTGCTGTTTAAGGATTAAACCATGAGATATTGTTGAATCTAAGCACCGAATATGTATATTTTGAGCTTTTTTTCTCTAGTCATTATTGAAGGAAAACATGTCTCTAAATCTGTTTTTCCATTGCAAATGTCTTAAAGGGGAAAAACTACTTATAAACATTAGATAGATTTTAGTAGTATTATATAATAAAGAAGTATAACCACCACTGGGGAACTTACTTTTATGGGTATTTAAAGACAATTAGCCATAGATATTTAAATCACTGCCATTACCACTTCCAAATGATTCTTATTTTCCCAAGATAGACACTAGCTCTAGAATTCTGGTAACAAGCTTTGGTCATATAGATTTCATTTCTTTTTCCATTCCTTGCCAACGTCTCCTTTGCCAATAGCCTTGGCTCTTCTTTCATAAAAAATAACCCTGTTGACTCTACTTAATTGTTACATTGGTCTAAAGCCAACAGGGGCAGTTAGCCTCAAACCAAGCCACGGCCATCTGTCAGAATATGCTAAAAATCAATGAAGATAGTTGCTACCCACTCCTCTGACCAGGCATGACTCCTTTACACAGCTCTGATTTGTCTCTGTGAGTTGAAGTGGTCATGTGAACAGCAACTTCAGGTTCTCTCTAGTATTGAATATCACAGCAAAATCTTTAAGTAAGATTCATTTTGGTGACTAGATCATGGATAATGTCCATCATTGATAGCAGATCAAGCAAAGTTAGTTAGGGTCTAGAGTCAACACTTGACCAAAATTCCAAATGAGTGAGGACGTCGATTAAACTGAGTTAGGACTCTGAATTGGGGACAGCAAGGAGAATAATTAATGGAAACCAAAAATGGGCATAATGCCACTTCAAAATGAGTTTGTATGAAGAGGCGGAGGAACTAAGGTGACTGTCCCAGTACTCTTCAGGAAGTGGTTACATTTCACATCCTGATAGAAAACAGCACTACTCTGCTTTACCTGGTGTTACAGGCAAAGCAATCCTTGAGCACACAAAGTGCAAAGATAGAATGGAGAGACCAATACAGAAATGAAAGCAGTTAAGTCAACATTCTGAGAAGGTGGAATGGAGCAAACAGATGGAGGTGGAAGAAATGTGACAGAGGAAGGACAGAAAACAGGGAGGAAGATAAAATGAAAGTGCAAATTACATGTGATGTCTAAAAAAAAAAATCCTAGCAGCTACCTTCGGATATGAGTCCTATTAACGCATTTTTAAGGTCAGGAAACTGAGGTTCAGATATGTTCAATAATTTGCCCAGGCACATCCAATGAAAGTGAGCAGAACTGAACTGCAAACCTGCATCTACTGGTTTCTACAATCCAAACGCTCAGCCACTGTTATCAGCCTTTGTGAAGAAGACAACAACAGGATAGCTTTGGGGTCAACGTTTATTCCACAGGGAGGGGAAAGAGGCTTTCAGGAGAAGAACTACAGAATAAGAGGATCTGAGAACTCGAGCACATCCACGGATGGGTCTCTTGGTAAGGAAGGAGAATATGACAATTTAACACTAGGAATTTCAGAATGAAATTTAGATTTCTGGCTCATAGCTTAAAAATTATGGGCTTTTAGTTCCAGAGCGATTATCTCTTATTAGTATTAGTAGAAACGTACTTGCTCACAGTATTGCCAGCCCAGTAAGAGGGCTTAGATGGAAAATGGGGGAAAAGAGAGAGGAAGAATGGGAAGACTAATGCCTAATATTACTGAAATGAATAACTGGTGACTATGAATGACTCTGAATGACTCTGAATGCAATACCCTCTTCTCAGAATGCCCTTTCTGCCATTTTCCACCTAATGCCTCCTCAGGATTTTAAATCAAAATGACTTTTAGGCCATTTTCACAGGGAAATTTCCACTTTCCCTTTTCCAACTACCTCAACACTTCTTCTGTTATCACTATACCCCCATTTGGGTTAGGTCTACTACCTCCAAGTATTCCTACCATGGAATAACTTTAATTCAAAAAAGCACTTATCAACTTCTCATGGTATTGTTATTTATTTCACTTGGACATCCCTACCATGGCAAGTGATTGAATATGAAGACTTTGGACCTACAGCCTGGGGTCAAAGTCTGACCTGGATCTGCTACTTCCTACCTGTAGGATATTTTCAAGTTCCTTAATCCCTCTACCTCAGTTTCCTCAACTGTCAGTGAAGATGGTGACACTAACAGTACCTACTACATAGAGTCATTGTAAGGATTAAAGCAATTGGTTAAGAAGGTCTTACAGCAGTGTTTGGAATGTAGTGATGCTATATATTTAGCTACCATTAGTTTTACTATGGTACTAGACCCAGAGTTTTCTGAATACAGGGACTCTTTTTCCTCAGAGTAGCCGCAGTGCACAATGAATAATCAGTAAATGCTTTGCTGAATGCCTGCCTGTGCTCAATAATACACAGACTGGTAGGTGTACGTAAATATTGGATGTTTTTAGAGCCTATTAAAGCTAATGTGCTCTCTGAACTGTAGCGTGTCTAAATTTCTATCCTTTAGAGCAGGGCAGTGCCAGGCTCTTATATTGAAAATAATAAAATTTATTGCACATTTTCTACGTGCCCAGCTCTGAGCAGACATCTTACATATATCTTCTCATTCAGTTCTCAAAACAGCCCCACATGGTAGGGTCTGTCATTTTCGTCATGTAACAGATGGAGAAACTGAGGCCCATGGAAGTTAAGTAATGTGTCCAAGTTCACAACCACATAAGTAGCTTAGTCCCAGGCTACTTAAGCATGTATGCCTAACACATCACCCCGCCTCACCATCTCCATCTTCGGCAATGTGCCCATCTTTCCAGGCTGTGAAAGACATTACCCTCATCCCACCCTAAAAAAGGTAATTCAGACTTGGAAATGTCAACCGAAGTCTTGGAGGAGGAGCCAGAAAAGGTGACTCTGAGTAAGGAAGGGCTCGGGGCAGGACATGTACCTGAATGTACTAGGTAGTCAGGGCATTTGTTTCTACGAATGACAAATCCAAAAGTTGTTCTGGAGATTTATCACAGAGTAATCTTACAAAGCCTAACAGATACATGCCATCAAAACCTAGGAGAGGGAATGGTTCTAATAATTGTAATTCGCTGGCTGTTATAAATGGAATATTTGCATCTCCCCCTCCCTGCCTTCATATGTTGAAATCTAATCCCCAGTGTGACAGTATTTGGAGGGAAGCCTTTGGGAGGTGATTAGGTCATGAGGGTGGAGCCTTCATAATTGAGACTAGTGCCCAAAGGAGACTCCTAAGAACTCCCTCACACATTCTGCCATGTGAGGACACAGGGAGAAGACAGCAGTTTATGAATTAGGAACAGGGTTCCCGCCAGATGCCAAATTCGCCAGTGCCTTGATCTTGGACTTCTCGGCCTCCAGAACTGTGAGAAATAAGTGTTTGTGTTTAAACCATCCAGTATATGGTATTTTGGTTATAACAGTCTAAACAGACTAATACGTTGGTGAAAGAGTATATTCTTTAAAAGCACACTAAGAGAGGAAGTGAAATGATGTATATTTTTACTTGCAGAAAATCATGAATATAAGAGTAGAAATATCTGTAATTAGATGAAGACAAAAATAGAAAGGGACAAATGGTAGAGTCATTTCTTGCATATTATTATTGCTATTATTATTCTAACATTTATCAAGTGCTTACTATGTGCCTGGCTGATCTAAATACACTGAAACCATTAATTCATTTACTCCTTACAACAGCCTCATGAGCAGGGCGTTACTATCACCCTTACATGAAAGATGAGAAAACTGAGGCATGGCAATGTCAAGTAATATGCCGAAGGTCAAACAGCTAATAGCTGGTGGATCAGGAAGTCTACAATAAGCCTTTTGGCCAGAAGGAGGAAATGGATGCTCATTACTAACACAGACCACAAGAGCGTCCTAAGAATAGTGTAGTACACGTGAGGGCTTTAAACTCCACAGACATCCGCGGGACATATCATTTAACTAAAAGCAAATATATGACAAGTCCCCAACCTCCCTTGTTGATGACTCCACCCCCCAGAAGGAAAAGGATAAGGTCACATGCTTCTCTCACTGACTCAAAAAAGAGAAAATGGTGAGTTGAAGCTCACTGATACCTTTAGATTAAAACAACCATTGTAGCTTAAAGTCTGTAAGCACATTATAGAGCAAAAATTGTAGACTTTAGGAAAGGTGTTCTCTAACATAAAGTAGGTATACCCCCATGTCCAGAGACACTTTAAAAAAGGAGATGAATTAAAAGTTGAGAAGGTCTGTTACCTATTGAAACCTGTGTGCCTCTACTGGGTACTCACCATTCAATTTAGGTTTCTAAAGAACATGTACCACCCTCCATCCTTCCCCCATTTGGTTTTGTCGATGGGTCTTTTATGCATGTTCCTTGATGACCCTTCTCCTTTTTTCCCCTGTTATCCCCCTCTGCCTTCCCTGCTGGTTACTGTCCATTTCTTTTTTATTTCAATGTTGCTGGTTATATTAACTTCTTTACTTCTTGAATATTGGCTTGCTTATTTTGTGGATTAGGTTCCACTGATAGGTGAGATCATATGGTATTTGTCTTTCATCGTTTGGCTTATTTCACTTAGCATAATGCTCTCCAGTTCCAGCCACACTGTTGCAAAGGGTAGGAGCTCCTTCTTCCTTTCTGCTGTGTAGTATTCCATTGTGTAAATGTACCACAGGTTTTTGATTCACTCATTTACTGTTGGGCACTTAGGTTGCTTCCAGTTCTTGGCTATTGTAAATAGTGCTGCCATGAACATTGGGGTGCATAAGGTGTATTGAACTGGTGTTTCAGGATTCTTAGGGTATACTCCCAGCAGTGGGACTGCTGGGGGTGGGTGGGGCTGGGGAAAGTGGTGATGGAAAAATGCTGACAAAAAAATACACAGGGGGAGGCTAAGAATAGTATAGGAAATTAAAAAGCCAAAGAACTGATATGTACATGGGCATGAACTAAGAGGTATGGGGATGATGGGATGGGGTGCAGGGTGGAGGGGATAAAGGCAGGGGGATGGGACAACTGTAATAGCATACTCAATAAAATATACCAAAAAAGAATGAAACCTTACCATCTGCAAAATCATGGATGGACCTAGAGAGTATCATGCTCAGCGAAATAAGTCAGAGAAAGACAAATATCATATGAGTTCATTTATATGTGGAATCTAAAGAACAAAAGTAAACAAACAAAATTAAAACAGACTCATTGATACAGAGAACAAACTGATGGCTGCCAGAGGGCAATGGGTTGGGGGACTAGGTGAAAAAGGTGAAGGGATTGAGAAGTACAAACTGGTAGTTACGGAATAGTCACAGGGATGGAAAGTACAGCATAGGAAATAGAGTCAATAATATTGTAATAACTACATATGGGGCGAGGTGGGCATTGGAAATACCAAGAGAACACTTTATAAAGTATATGATTGTCTAATCACTATGCTGCACACCTGAAACTAATACAAAATAATATACAATGTAAACTGTAATTTAAAAAAAAATTAAAAACAGAACATGTCCAAAATAAAGAGATGAAAATCAAGGATAAATAAATATAAGAGGGTATGATGAACATAATGCCAAGAATGCTCATACTCCAGATGAGCCTGTGGCTTTCAAAAAAACTGCTAAAGATGACTGAAAGGTTTTTGGTTTATTTTGATAAAAATATTTTTTGAACAAGAAGAGCAAGTATAGCACAGATGTGCAACTCATGCAACGTTACTGGAGATCGTAGGTCTTTTCAATGACTATTTGTGTGTGTGTGTGTAAAAAAGAATAATCATCAACTTAAAAGGGTTAAAATAATGATCAATATATGAAAATGAAAGCCTAAGATAGGCAAAGTGCTCATATGAAGGCACTCAACTGTTCTACATGCATTAAAATTATATCTCAGAGTGGTGAGAAATCTTGCTGATTGGATTACCCAGTCATAGTAGTTAAAGTTTCAAGACTGTGCTATAGTGAAATGTGTCAGAAGAAAGGAGACAGCAAATATTGACTTTTGTTTTCAAAAAGGATGGGAAACCCATGGGCTCCTTAGACTAGACCGAGAAACATCCTGTTGACTGAGTGCAAAATTCTAGAATAGGTTATTAAAAGGGTGATTTATAAGCACTTAGAAAAAAGTAGTACCCATGAGAAGGCAGCATAAATTTTCCAAGAACAAGTCATGTAAGACAAGTCTCATTTCATTTCTATTTTTGACATGGTTATTGGATTGGCAGATCAGTAAAAACATACGTATTCTGTATCTGGATATCAGCAAGGCATTTGACAAGGTCTCTCATGATATGCCTGTGAACAAGATGGAGAAATGCGGGTTGTATGTTAGTAAAAATATGTTGCCTGATGGAAAAATGTCAACCTGCAGGAACGTTCCAGTGGCATGCCACAGAGCTCTTACGTTGATCTTGCCATATGTACAATTTTTATTAATGACTTACATAAAAATGAAGAATGCATACTTAACAAACCTACAGGTGACACAGTTATGATAGCAATGCTATGCAAATACTTCATAGGGCAGAATTAGAATGCAGCTACATCTCCACAGGCTAACAGGATGAAATCAAATTAAGTAAAATCAACCCTCTCAACGTATTTGCACCTGCACTCCGCCCCCATCCCAGACACATAATTTAAAATAGCTTCAATTATATAATTATGGATTAAATAAAATGCGGCCTTAGCCTCAGAACTTGTTAAAAAGTTTAAAGGGTTTAGTTAACAACTGTTCTTGATGTGTATCAGTAATGTATTTGGCCACCAAAAAAACCTCATATTGAAGTGGACGGCATTATCTGAAATGTGTAGTTAGATTAAGGGACACAACTGACTGTTGGTCATTTCTAAAAGAGTCAGTCAAGGTGATTGTCTGAGAAGAGTCCCATGGAAGTCACTTCAGATCTGCTCCTAGCTCTTGCTGAAGGTGTGGCCACAGGAGACCATGGTGGTGCTTTTATTAATCACAAGACATTTCTATCCTTTAGCCTCAGCCGACTGAAGGAATAACTGATAGGGCTTACCAAGAAACTTAAATGCAGCCTGGTACAGAAGAGATGAACTGGGCTCATTGAATTCACTCTCTTGAGTTTTTGAACTCAAAGGGAGCAGGGTTTGCCACCCAAAAGTATACCTCTGGCATATTTATTATTTTAGGCTGATTATTTTTAAGAAACAGCAGACACAGAGCAACTCTGAAAACCGAGTAGAAGTTACCCTTTTGTAAGAGACATTTACATGTATAAGCGTATCTCCACTTGTAAGGGTGTCTCCCTCTCTGTTCCAGGCAGAGGAGGATGACTCAGTCTCTAGAGGTTCTTAATGGAGAAGGCGTAATGATGCTACTCCTTTTCACTGTGCTTTTCCCATAAGTGGGGGATTATCACCCCACTCCCAGCATCTTTCTTTTGTGATTAGCTAAAGATGGTATTTAATTAAGGTAATGGGTTGGGTCATTTCAGTAAGTTATTCAATTTTCCTGGGTCTCACCTGCATTTACAGGAGGTATACACGTTATTAAACTTCTGTTTGTTTATCCCTTGTTAATCTTGTGTTAGAGGGTGGTTTCAGCTGAGAACCAATAAGAATAAAAGGAACATAATTTTCCATCCCTACAAAACCTAGCGTTAGCAAGAGAATTAGGCAGCTACTAATGAAACATGCAGCTGAAGGGATGGAGTGAGAGGTGCCAGGAGGTGCACTTGGAGTCATGTGGTGCAGCAGAAACTGGACACTGTTATGGCAAAGTAGAATATATGTGGTAGAAAAAAGAAATATTAAGCTGATGATACACTATTGGACAAGGAAAGGCACAGAGAGGGTCAAAAATGCAGACATTTGCCAATCATATTAGTGCCGGAGATCTATAGGCCTTATGTGCCATGGCAGTTGGCCAAAATTTCCTGGGTTCCCCAAAACTTCCCATATACTTAAAAAGATGTTTGCCGTTACTCCAGGCAACATGAATGACCTTGGCTCCTTGAAACCAAACAGCCTAATAAGAACCCACAAATACGTTCAGCCTTGGACATGACACTGCAGAAGTAGTTTGGACAAACTGGAATGTGGGACTGGAGTGCGGAGACCAGGATGGAGGATTTGAAATCAGTTAATGTAAGGAACAGCTGAAGGAACTGGGGAAACATTTAGCTCAAAGAAGAGAAGAATCAGGAATAGTGAAGGCCTTTCAGGTGTGAGGGATTTTTTTTTATTCTGTCAGACCCTAGATCTGAGAGAAATGGGCAGAGGCATGTTCTCATGGGACAGATTGACAGCTGTCAGAGAGGAGGGGCAGGAGGTATTGGGTGAAAGAAAGTGAAGGGATTAGTCAAAGAACACATATGCATGACCCATGGACAGGGACAGCAGTGTGGTGATGGTGGGGTGGGGGGCTGGGTGGAGATGGGTGAAGGCAGGGAAAATGGGGACATGTGTAATAGTGTCAACAACAAAAATAAAGTTAAAAAGAGAGGTGAGAGATTTTGGATCAATAAGAACATTCCAGTATCCATTTGAGATGACACAAAATATCTTAGGAATGAGTCACTTCCCTATTTTGGAGATATTTAAGCAGAGACAGGTGACCACTTACAGGGGTAGTTGTATTTCCTTTGCATTGTATAATGCTTTACAATGTGTGAGGCACTTTCTGCTGCACTAGTTTGATCTTCCAAACAACCTGTTGAGACAGGCATTTTGATACTCATTTCACAGATGCGGCAGCTGAGGCTCAGAGAGGTTATGTTACACAGTTCACGAGTAACATCAGGGCACCCACAGTTACCTTTGATTGAGTACACATGAAAACATTCTAATGGCTCTTTTTGGAAAATCCTAGTTCATCAGGTTTTCTAGTTTGTTTGTTTTTTTTTTCCTTTAATTCATCTTTCTGGCCCAGACCAGTCTGGCTCAGTTGGTTGGGCATGGTCCCACAAAACAAAAGGTCACCAGTTGCATTTCCAATCAGGGCACATGCCTGGATTGTGGGTTCAGTCCCTGGCCTCAGCACATATGAGAGGTAACCAATCGATGCTCCTCTTTCACATTGATGTTTCTCTCCCTCTCTTTCTCCCTCCCTTCTACCCTCTCTAAAAATAAAAAAAATCTATAAAAAATTCATCCCTGTGATGCTGAATATATTTTCAAATATACTAAAAAGGTACTCTTGCTCAGTCTCACATGAAAACTTATGTTCTTCTCTGTGTCTTATGAAACTGAGAACAATTAATACATCCTTTGCAGAGATACAGAAGGTCTGTGGGTGCAGTTTGTACAAACATGCCTAGGTGTACATTTCAAATAAAAATAGTTTTCTCTCTCCATTTGCCTCAGCTTATTGCCCAACCTCTTTTCAGATTTCCTGTTATTTGGCTTCTTACAGAAAAGGAGTGTGTTTGCTTGTCAGGATTGCTAGTTATCCAGATTGCCCCAGTGTTTCCTTGGCCCCCTATCACTAAGCCCTGTGAAGGAATTAAAAGAAGGAGTAAATCACCACTGTTAGTGAAAGTGCCTTCAAGGTACGCTGTACATTAATCTCTGCTTTGTTCACTTCATTCACCGCCCCGCCTTCAATTAAAAAATCAAAAGGAATACACAAACCCTATCACTAGCACAGTTCTAATTGGGCTATCTTATAGGTGCTGATGGCCATATTTTCTCGTGGGAGACAGCAGCAATATCACTTTATAAAACTATGTAATCTATAAGTGATGAATGATACAGAGTTTCCTGGACTTGGGCCAAAGTGCTTTTGCTTTGTTGGTAGTGACATGTGCTGTGGTGCCATACCTGGCATTTAGCTTAATATGCTGCTTAGGGAAAAAATAACCAGCCTTATAATGTGGGTTTATTAGCCCTCCCTTTTCCATTCCAATGCCCAGCTATGGGGATAGAAATTGATCAGAATTGACACCAGACATTTCCTATGCAGTGATATATTACACCCACTGTTTATATGCCAATGTGTTTAGAAGAAGCTTTGGTTAGATCTAAATAAGGCATACAGAAGACAAGGGGAAGTCCTTAAATTTATAAGATAATAGGATATTATGTTTTATTAGGTAATGCTTTTCTATGTTAATAGGAAGCTGTAATTTTCAATTTAAGATAGTGACTAAAAGTGATGAACAATTTCTCAATTAATTGCATCTAGTGCTAAAAACATATTACAGTCAAGGGACCTAGAGCTGTGGAGGAGGAGAATTTTAATCACATGATGAAGATTTGAGGAATGAATCTGGAAACCTAAATACATGAAGTGTATAAAAATAGAGGCAAACTTCTTTGTTCAGAAGACTAACTTCATCCTAAAGGCAGAATCAAGTTTTTAAAATTACACACAGCCTTCCAATTCATGAAGCAAATCTATTTAAAAAATGTTTGGAGGCAACTTCCTTTTTCAAAGAATCCCATAATAAATAAAATGCCAACTGTCACCATTCCTCCAATTGTTCTTGGATTTTTCTGTAATGTTGCAGTTTCTTAAAACTGGGGACAATGGCCTGTTAGCAGTTTGAGGATGCAATGAGAGTTTAGATAAAGGTTTCGCTTCCTGTGTGTCTGTGGGTGTCTGCCTGTGGTGTCTGTTTATGCATCTGTGCTCTCATCTTTCCCCATGTACTGAAGCTTTGGTCTGTGTTCGCTGGTGTGCCTGCATCTAGATGTGTGCCCATGTGCACATCTGTGCTTGTGGAGGGATCTGCATCTCTGCGTTCCTTTGTGTGTCTCTGCAGATGTCTACCATGAGATGAGCTTCTGCACCAGTGGGATCATTCCCTGCTAATCCTTAAGTTTAGTGGGATCAGTAATAGTTTAAGTACCTGGTCTCCAATGGTATGTTGCTATTCAAGACCCAGCTGTTATGCAGATGAACTGAATCCTGTGTACTGGTTGGAGGAGCAGGAGCAGCTGGGCTGGGCTGGCTGCGGGTCGTCATTGATCTCCTCTGAAGAGAGTCTGCTGCAGGGGGTGGCTTCCTGGCACAGGTGCAGGCATGAGGAGGTGGCGGTGGCGGCGGCAGGGGTCTGAAGGTGAACTGGTTGTGTGGGCTGCTCTGCATGTCTAAAGAGGAGAGAAGAAAAACACAAAATAGAGACTTACTCTCCCGCTTGGCAGCCAGGAAAACACAGCTTGTCAGACTTCAGATTTCAGAATAATATAACCTGTGAGGTGTGGGGTAAAAATGTCACTTGACTTTCAAAAACACGTGCCCACATGCTCTTGAAATGTAAAACATTCACAGCTGCATTTACATGTAAATTTTGCAGGGTTATTGCAGCTAAAAAGTAAATGAGACCGCCTCACACAATTTGTCATAGTTTCTGCTACTGAGCAAATAAATCATCAACGAGACACGAAGTTACAGAATAGAAGTGAACCGATTTCCATCAGTTGCAAAAATCTCACTTCGGAAAATACCAGCGAAAGACACAAATTTATTGCGAGGAAAATCATTCAACACTTCCAATAAAACTATAAGGCCACCTTCTGGCTTACCTCAAAAAAGGATGCTAGTCTGCCTACAGTGGAGCAAATCCATACTTCAGAAAAGCAGCTCACAAGTGCATAACTCAACTACACGAAGCTAATGTCTTTGCCAGCCCCCCAGTCAGAGTGCCACTTGTAAAAATAGGAGAAAAGGAGTTTGTTCATGGCATTAGGTATATTTCCATGGTCACGCAAAGCACAGTCTGTACCCCGAGCGCCCCTGCCACAGCTTTCTAGGAGCTCCGCCATATTAGCAGCAGCTTAGGCAGTGGGGACACCATTTTTTCCTGCCTATCGCAGGTGGGGCAGCCTGGGACAGCGGTCCTGAGACTTCCGTTGTTGCTGTTTTGTTTGGTATTTTGCCACTGTTTTCCTGACAGGCCCAAGACAAGACAGTGAGCTCGAATTCAGCCCATGAGAAATACCCCCAATTAAACCCCTTTGAAAAGAAATCGCAGTTATAGCTGATAGCCACCTCTCTTTCACAGGAGAAACATCATAGATGTCAAGTGATTTTTTGTTACACCAGCACGTTCTGGATAAACTCTGCAGACTGCATGGTTTTGCCCCACCTCCCAAATGACTGAGAGTTAAAAAGCAGAAAAATGCCAGGGGCTTTTGATGCCTAGCAAAGGGTTCAGCTGCTTTGTGGGGAGATGTACTTTGCAGTGGCTGATCACAGAAAAAAAAAATCACTTCTTTCAGTCCTTCCATTTTAAACTTGAATTTTGAACACGCTGGTATGGTTTTCATATTTAAAAATGATACTAGTGCCCCAAGAGCATGAAAAATTCTTGACTGTGTTCTCCAGTATAGGTGGCTCTCCTTTTAAATAAACTTGCAATATGAAAAATGGAATTGTACCAAAGACAGATTGGGAAGGGAGTGGAGATCATTCATTTTATACAAAGAATTCCTTTAGATAGTTAGCTACCCTTGTATATTTAAAAGGACCTAAAATGCTTCATGAATTTTCTAAATCACCTCCATTATTCCAGGCCCAGCCCAAATCCCACATCCACTAAAAAAATCATCACAGGTACTTAACATCTCATTAATTTTTTTAAACCTCTGGTTTCACACTCTTAGCCATAACCAGTAGCACGCTTTCCATCCTTAGCACTCAAAGAAGCACTGAATGCTGGAATCGAAAGGACCTTGGAGATCCTTTCATTTTACAGTTGAGGAAATTGATGCCCAGAGAACTGTTTGTCCACAGACACTTGGTAAGTGAGTGGTATCGTCTAGATAAGAACTCACATCTCCTGACTCTCTGGCCAGAGCTCTATTTACTGTATTGCAGATCTTCTAAGTGAGTCTTTTTTTCATCTCCTTAGGACTTAGAGACACAGAATCCTCCACATTTTCTGGATTTTTAACTTACGACATACTGCCCTGCTTTGCAGTCGTTTGTTTATGTTTGCTTACCTCTTATCTATCTATCTCTTAGATAGATATCTCTTATCTATCTCATCAAATTTAGGGAGACGGTCAGTGTTGTGTAATGCTCTGCAACACAGTGGAGTGGAAGGAGCACAGAATTTGGAGATGTGACAGGTTTGGGTTTGAATTCTGCCTCTGCCATTCTGAAGCTTTAACCCCTCATTTGTAAAATGGATGCAATCATTTTTTCCCTGAACAATTAAGTTTATTTCATGTAAAATGTGCTTGAACATAGTATGTCAGTGGCTATTTGTCCACTGAATGTAGTTGAAGAAGGACTAGAAATGACCGTAGGGGTCACCTGGTTCAGCTCTCCGTCTTTCCTTCTCCATTTTATAGATGAGAAACGCAAGGCTCAGACAGACGTGACTCGTTCAGTCATTCGACATTTATGAATTTGCCTGCCTATGTCTGATGATTTCCAGCAGAATATTCTTTCCATTACACTATCCTAGAAAATAAATGACTCCTCTCTGAATTTAACAATTACCATTCTTATAAATTTGGCTCCAGAGTTTGCAATATTACAGCATCCCACTGATATCTCATGTTTTTGTCTTATCTTCTAAAATAGACTCCATGTTTCTTAGAGCAAGATCTTCTACTCTTTCTCATATGCTAGGTAACATTGAGCACAAAGAAGGTATAGAATAAGATTCCTAAGAGCACCTATTGATAGAAAAGTGTTTGTTTCACTGGTCCATGGGAATAGAGTACCATCTCAATGTTCCTTTGGCTTTTTCTTTCTGACGTAGCCACTGGATATCTATTTGACAGTTCACAGAGCAGTAGGTTTCCCCCTTGGGCATTTGTGTCAAATCTATCCCAGCACCATGGGGAAGAACAATAATACCTGGAAGAGGGTCCTTAAGATCATGCCCCTCCAAGACATGAAAGGAGCAGCAGTGACACACTCTACAGATTTGCCATCTAAATTCATGAACTTAATGACACAGGGAAAAGAAGCAAACGGTGGGAGTTCAGAGTTGGAAGAAGAAATCAACTTTAGGTCTTGGGTTCAGAATACCTCCAAACAATATATATGTTATCTGTTATTCTAATCAGTAATGCTTCTCTCAGTACACTTGTTCAAAAGAAAGAAAGATTCTACTCATTAAAGATTGTTCAAAAAGAATCACTCATTATCATTTGGATTTACTGCTTCTGGATTTCCTCAACATTTTTGTAGCTCTGTTATTATTAGGAAAAAATGATAAAAATCTACTTTTAGTTCAACAAAAAGTACAATCATGGTATTATTATAAGACAGTATCCCATTTCTGCTGTAAATAAAACTGCTTTGTATAGGCATTTTGACTACATATGTGTGTATTTGTGTTTTGATTTATATCTACTTTATTATGTATTTTTGTTTCTACATTTTAAATATGCAGAGGTTTCCCTACTTGTTAATATTGTCTTAAAAGCTTTCACAATATTGGATTGTTGTACTGAGTGGCAGACATCCGGACCTTAAGCCCTTACGAAATGCAAATCATCATGGCTTCATTCTTTTTTTCACCTCAGGAGAAAGACGGAGAATGCACTTGTTCCCTCCCAAATGTAGTAATTTAATCCTTGGGCTCCATGAAATGGGATTTCTCAACATTAAACACTAATGAAAAATACATTAGGGTTCAGTGTCAGGAGCCCTAGAATACCACTTCTAAGGGTTAAGAGTCACATGCACTCACTTTCATGTATATCTGGCAACCATATATTTCTGTGCCCGAGAGAGATGCAAAGGAGAAGGGGGTAGTGATTATGCAAATGTGGATACCCAGACATAGTTATAAAGCTTTCTGAAAGTAAATTAAGTTTTCAGAAGGAAAGGTCCAATTCACATAATATACTTGGATAGAAGCCAGTTTCTGGTTTGAGGTCCTAAAATAACTTGGTAAGAAAATCTCTCCTGGGGAGTAGGGGTGGGTGGAGATATTCCTCCAATCTATATATCAAAATGCAAGGCATTTTAGGTGTGGCAGAAGTGTAAACCTTCAGAAACACATTGCCCTTGTCTCCAAAAGGTAAGCAGAAGAAAATTGTCAGGTACATCTTTTTCTTTTTTTCTCTCTTTTTCAAATAAACCTTATTGTGGATTATGTGTCATGGAAACTTTTCACCAGAAATTAGAGTATCTTTCAGAAACACCATGCAGGAACATACTAGGGTGTCAATTGGGGTTCTTTGCCCCTTTAATTTCATTAGCACACATAGTCAATTTAGCTCTAAGGCAATGTTTGCATTTCTAAAATTCATGGAACTGCGGGAAATTACACATTGGCAAAGGGCTTGTGGGAAAATGGCGTTGGAACACATGACCTGAAGTTTGCTTGTGAAAGTAGGTGTCAGAACTCATGAGTTTTTGTGAAGTGGTGGAAGGAGTAGTGTCTAAATCAGACAGAAAGTTCTAATGCCAGGTATGGATAGGTAAGGCTCCTGACACACATGGTGAACTAAGACAGCTGGTGTATGTTTCAGGTGTATGTACGAGGTCTGTCCGGAAAAAGTCCAACCATTGTTAATATAACAAGAATGGTTTGCATGACATCAGTGTAACCTGGCAGCCAGGGAGAGTGAACTGGAAGGTGCATGAGTGAACAATGATGGCTTCACTGTACTAGTCATTAGGGGTGGTAGATGCCATTGAGTGAGCATGTGTGCTGTGTGGCCATTGCATTCAAAATGACTAAGTGAGTAGAGCAACATATCTGCATCAAATTTTGTGTTAAGCTGGAACATTCCTCCAAGGAAACTATTGGGATAATTCAGAAGGCCACAAGCTATGGGCAACTGGTGATTGGCAGCTTGATCATGACAACACGCCCACTCATACATCGCATCTCGTGCGGAGTTTTTGACAAAACATCAAATCACCCAAGACTCAGCCCCCCTACAGCCCAGATTTGGCACCTTGAGAATTCTGGCTTTTCCCAAAACTAAAATCACCTTGAAAGGGAAGAGAGTTCAGACCATCAATGAGATTCACAAAGATATGAAAGGGTAGCTGATGGCGACTGGGAGAAGTGTGTGAGGTTCCAAGGTGCCTACTTTGAAGGGGACTGAGGTGTCCTTGTCCTATATACAATGTTTCCTGTATCTTTTGTCTTCTTCAAAGACTGCCTGTTTTTCATAGTACATGGCTGGATACTTTCTGGACAGAGCTTTGTATATATGTGTTCATTTTGTGTATTCCTACGTGACTTATTCTGCTGTATGTAGTTTTCTGAATTCACCTAGTATTTTTAAAAGATGAACTCACCTGGTTGGTGTGGCTTAGCGGATTGAGTGACAGCCTGCAAACCAAAGGGTTGTTGGTTCGATTCCCAGTCAGGGCACATGCCTGGGTTGCAGGCCAGGTCCCTAATAGGGGTCATTTGACAGGCAAACACATATCGATGTTTCTCTCCCTTTCTTTCTCCCTCCCCTCACTTCTCTCTAAAAATAAATAAATAAAATCTTTAAAAATTAAAAAAAAAAAAAGACACACATATGCAAGTGAAAAATTTGTGTTATGTTGAAATTGTTCTCAAGTATATCAACAGCATAGGAACACATTAATATTTTCAAAACAAGCTTTGTAGCAAAACTAAATAATTTTTGTAGGTATTAAAATAAATATTGTGATTAATACTGTAATAATAAATAGATAATTGTTTCTTTAATAATTTGGCCAGAAACATGCCTAGTTTCCCCTGGGTCCATGGTCTTAATTGATCATTCCTTCTGTAGTGACACTATGACAATACTTTCCAAATTATTTTTTCCCAAAGTTATTATGCAGGGACACATATACTCCTACAGCTCTATTGAAAGGTCACAGGGAGACAGAAAACATGTCTGCACTCTTCTGGACTTCAGTCTGTTTTTCCTTATCCCATTGGCCAAATTGGGGACAGTTCAACAATATCGTCTCTGCAACTCTGGAATAAAAAATTCCTGAAAACCGAGTTTTATTTTTCCTAATTCATTTGTTGGGAAAACTTGATCAGAAACTGATATGAGAATATTTATGGTGTTTATTTCATTTATTGAATTTTCATATATTTAGCTGTGGGAGTATTGGTGTATTTTGTTCAAGAGTGCTAGCGCTCATCCCAAACTGGGTGTCACATGCACGATATTACCTTTGTAAAATCTGAAAAATCAATTCTGAAACGAATGGACCCTAAAGGTTTTGGATAAGGGATTATAGAGCTATATCAGTATTTAACCACCTCTCTGAACTCTTATGAGGCAACATTAATTAATGTTTATGAAGACCTTGGTAATCTACATGAGCAAAGAACATTCAGGGCACCAAGGGTTACTGCCCTAACCACTTATGTCAAGTCTCTCAAGCCAATTATAAGCTTTTGGTTCCTTGGGTGACTTTTCTGAGCTGTTCTTCCTTCCAGGCAGGAAAGTAGATTTAAAAAAACCTTTTAAAAAATGGAGAGAGGTTTATTATTACTATTACTATGAATTCTAAATGTGTATCACTACTTTAAAGCTCTTTCTTATCACAAGGAGCTTTCACAACTCATGCAGTGGTAGTTTATAAATTTGCATGTTATGGTTAATATCCATTAACTTGATAGTACTCAGTGATCATCAAATTAGTCTTAAGTGTATCTTGCTATGGACATTTCTGTTCTCAACCTTATAATCATTACCAGAGGCTCAAATAATATGAATATAAAAAATGATTTTCAGAAGAAAATGGAGTAAACAAGGATGCCTTATCACTTTTCTGGCTAAAATAATACCGCTTGAATATTAATATACTAATATTAATATATCCTTAATAAAAGAAGATTCATTAGTTAATTCACCCATTGTATTGAGAAAGAAATAAAGTGTATAGGTCAGCTTTACTTTGGTATGGTGTACTTGTCATTATTAATGGAACAATATCGATAGCTGTTAACTAAAGTCCATAGTTGCATTAGAATAACTCCCTGTGGTGTACTGCTCTATGAGTTTTGCCATTTATCTCCCGTTGTTGTATTATATAAGTAGTTTCACTGCCCTAAAAATATTCTGTGCCCCCCCAAAAAGAGATAAAGTCTATTAAATAGCTAATTTTTAATAGATATTTCTGTATATATATGGGCAAGTGTATGAGCAAGACACAGACAACAACAGAAAAGAGGCACAGGAGGGAGACACAGAGAAGAGAATTTGCAATTAAAATAGATGACTGCAGAAGAATCACAGAGTCTCTGGGGGAAGGCTAACAATAAATTACAATGTTTTCCAGTTTACATGGTTTCAATCCGGTTCTGGATAACTGCTATATGCCTGACGCCTGAGCCCTGCAATACTGTGTACTATCTTTGAGATTGTAAAGTACATCCCTTTGAGGACTTTGAATGGCCCTCTCACTAATCCAGCAAGTAAGAGAGTATACTCTTTTAATTTTTGTCAGTAAGGCTGATCTTTGTTACAACCACTAGAAATAAAGGTCAACAGTGAAGCACCTACACTCTTTTGACATGTTTGTAGTGAAACTCGTATTTGCACTTCAGTCTCTCCATAAGCTGATACTTATCTTCAAAGGATGTATGTGCTGGTCTACCTCCAGAAAGTCTAAACTTTCTATTTTCTAGGTCTCATTAATCTCTTTTTATTGTTCTCCAGTATATTTTACAAGCATGACAGTGAATCGAATATCCACAAGGCAACGCCCCCCCCGCCAACTCCTTTCTCTCTGTCTCTGTTACAAGGGGAATCCACTCACGCTGTGCACTGTATTGGATTTACATAGTGCAATTCACCAATCTTAGGCATAATAGTCAATATTCCTGCCAATAAATGACTACTTTGTTAAATCAATCTACTCTATGACATAGATGAAAAAAAAACAGGACTTCACAACCAAGAGAAAAAGAAAGGACTATGACTAAATACTGTTTTTGTTTAAATTACTTTATTTTATTTTTAAAATACTTTATTTATTCTTAGAGAGAGAGGAACAGAGGGAGAAAGAGAGGGAGAGAAACAATGATGTGAGAGAGAAACACTGATCAGTTGCCTCTTGCACACCCCCTACTGGGGACCTGGCCCGCAACCTAGGCATGTGCCCTGACTAGGAATTGAACCAGTGACCTTACACTTCACAGGACAATGCCCAACCAACTTAGCCATACTGGTCAGGGCTGCTTTGCTTAAATTATTGAATTATTAAATGTTCAAACTACCTAACTGTCTTGGTTGTGAAAATATAGAGTGGATATGTATTTGCTTACATTTTCAGAGTGGTTCGGCAATGTTAAAAAAAGGAAAGTTTATTACCTATTCATTTTTCTAAGTAGAATGGCAAAGAGCTTTACTTTACTGCACAATTTGGAAATATAAATGTCAAGTTCTAAATATTAATATATGGTATTAATTAACAATTAAAATTAGTGGTTGGCCAAAGCCTTTTTCACTATGGTGTTGAAGCAAACTTTATTATCCATTATGTATCATGAAATATGAAATAGATAATTGCTCTGTTTTATCTTATGCTGACAATGATGCTGTGGCTTCTATTATTAGGCAGTGAAGTATAGCAAAAAGAAAATATAAAAATGTAATGATCCTTAAAAGTTCGTATTTAGCTTACACTCAAACTAAAGTAGTATGTAGGTATTTCAATTATTTTCAATCCCCAAGTTCATTATTTATTTGCAAGTAGGTAATGGAGGGTAATAAATTAATTGATAGTGAGTCATTTAACAAACTAGCTAATAATAAATATTCTGAAATTTTACCAAGTTTTCATTTTCAGAGCTTCATTTTTATTAGACTGTTATAAATGGTCATCCTGTATTTGTTCAAAAAGCAATGGGTGAAAATAATTCTAATGTTATTTATTAAAACGTAGCTCAATGTTTCAAGCACAAATCAAGAAAATATTATGACTGTGTGTAAAGTTCTAAGAAAAATATTTTTCAAACTATCATATCTTAAACAATGAGGGCAAGCTATATTAAGAGTAATAAAAAAACAAAAAGCAAAAGACAAAAATATCCTACAAGATAAAAACATAGTATGGAGATCTAAGGAAGACTGGGGGAGTTTGTAGTCTCTCCACCCCAAACTTTTACTTTCAAATAAAGGCTGAGGAAAAAAGTACTGATTATTAATACCATCATCTAAACATCATTGTCAAGCTATTTGGTGAGAAAGTTCCTCCAAACCCTGTAGCTCCTCCCAGCCCACTGTGACTTTGGAAACAAAGGGGACCCATGAACACCCAGTGGCGAAGTGGGGAGGAGCTCCAGCAACTGTACTAGGGGATTGAACAGGTATATAGCCCCCATCTAAGACAATGAAAAGAGATCACACTGTCACAACAGTATTAACAAGAATGAGATGATTCTTAAATGTCACCTACGTTTTGGCCCATTGCTCTAGTTCAGTAAGGTCTCAGGTACAGGATCCAAACATACCAATGCTTGAGATCACTTGTTACTACAATAGGGGACTACAGCTCACATATTTATTTAGTTTAAAACTGGTAAATGAGAGTGATACCTCTAACAGTACCATTCATACTGAGCCGCATTTATTTAGACGTGCTTTCCTGAATGGGAGGGAAATGGGTTGGGGTTAGAGCTAGTGCTAGGAATTGGTTGTAATTCTGATCCTATAAACTAGGGGTACTCAACCTTTTGGCACCTCTAGGCCACACTGGAAGAAGAAGAGTTGTCTTGGGCCACACATTAAATACATAAACACTAATGAAAATTGATGAGCAAAAAAAAAAAAAGGTTTTAAGTAAATTTATGATTTTTTGTTGGGCTGCATTCATAGCCATCCTGGGCCACATGTGACCTGTGGGCCACGGGTTGGATATACCATTTTAATACTTGGTTTCTGACAAGGCTCAGTCCCTTACAGGGTAACAGGTGTGCCCAGACAAAGAAATATGGCCCAAATGAAAGAACAGATCAAAACTCCAGAAAAAGAGTTAAGCGACAAGGAGATAGTCAACTTATCAGATGCAGAGTTCAAAACACTGGTAATCAGGATGCTCACAGAATTGACTGAGCTTGGTCACAAAATGAAGGGAGAAATGAAGCCTACACAAAGTGAAAAAAAGCAAAATATACAGGGAACCAACAGTGAAGGGAAGGAAACCGGGACACAAGTCAACGATTTGGAACAGAAGGAAGAAATAAACATCCAGACATCCAACCAGAATAGAATGAAGAAACAAGAATTCAAAGAAATGAGGAGATGCTGAGGAACCTCTGGGACAACTTTAAATGTTCCAACATCCGAACCATAGGGGTGCCAGAAGAAGAGGAAGAGCAAGAAACTGAAAACTTATTTGAAAAAATAGTGAAGGAGAACTTCCCCAATCTGGTGAAGGAAGTAAGACTTCCAGGAAGTCTAGGAAGCTCAGAGAGTCCCAAAGAAGTTGGACCCAAGGAAGCACACGCCAAGGCACATCATAATTACATTACCCAAGATTAAACATAAGGAGAGTCTCTTAAAAGCAGCAAGAGGAAAGGAGATAGTTTCCTACAAAGGGGTTCCCATAAGACTAGCAGTTGATTTCTCCAAAGAAACCTCACAGGCAAGAAGGGGCTGGAAAGACGTTTTCGAAGTTGTGAAAGGCAAGGACATATGTCCAAGATTACTCTATCCAGCAAAGCTATCATTTAGAATGGAATGGCAGATAAAGTGCTTTCCAGATAAGGTGAAGTTAAAGGAGTTCATCATCACCAAGCCCTTATTATATGAAATGTTAAAGGGACTTATGTAAGAAATAGAAGAAAATCAAAACTATGAACAGTAAAATGACAACAAACTCATAACTATCATTACCTGAACCTAAAAAATAAAAACAAAAATGAAGCACACAACTAGAACAGGAAAAGAATCACAGAAATGGAGATCACATGGAGGGTTATCAGTGGGGAGGGGAAAGAGGAACATTGAGGGGGAAGGTGCATAGAATAAGAAGTATAACTGCTAGGCATAAAATAGACAGGGAGGTTAACAATAAAATAGGAAATAGAGAATCCAAAGAACTTATATGAACAACCTATGGACATGAACTAAGTGGGGGGATGCTGGAGGGTGGAGGGGTGCAGGGCAGAGTGAGGATAAAGGGGAGAAAAAAACTGTGACAACTGTAATAGCATAATCAATAAAATATACTTTAAAAAAACATACTTGGTTTCTATACCTACCTGCCTGTAAAATGATTCTATGCATACCTTAAGGGTGATGAAAGTTTGGTTATTCTTCCCCAAAATAAAAAGATGGGGTGGTTGGGGGAAAAATCTTGGCATTCTCACAGAAGTATTTTCCACATGTACATGTTATTCAAATGCATTGGGGCTAAAGAATTGAGAATCATGATTTTGGTGGTTAATGGTAGAACACTACTGGCATTCATCAACTTTTCTGCCTGATATCCTTCGGGTTACTGAGGAAGTCCTCTAAAAAGTAAGACCTGGGAACTGACAGTTCCTTATGAAGAAAAGAGTAAGTTTTATTTTCTCTTTTGCATTCAAGCTATGCATCTACTTGCCTTATATCAAGATCTAGGTCTGAATCATCTTTATATCTTGCACACACTTAACCCATAATTTTATTCAGTACAAGTTTATAATTTTGTTTATTTGTGAATTTAATTAATTTGAATAAATTAAAACTTTAAGGTTTGAATTCAATCAAGTTAATTTTATATAAAAGAAAGAATTATAGTGGTTATGGTGTAAGAGAGCATTTTATGATGCCAAATATTTTTATTTGATTGAATTCCTCACATTCCTACCAGCTGTTTTGGCATTACGTGGGCACAGCCTGTATCTGAAGTTTTCTGCCTGAAGTGTTCATTGATTAATTCCCTCATTATTACAAATTTTCATTTTCCTGCTTCTCAACATGTTATTTTAGTGAGATTTAAATAGAGCTCTTTTTTGGAGAGGTGCCAACATTAAGACCTATTACTAAGTCTATCTTATAAACTTTGGTTATGCTAAGCTATGCATATTTAACTCATTTTATTTTTCCTTCAAAATCTGATTCATTCCCTCAATTACATTACTGCTTATCTCCCTGGCCTCCCTCCAATTTAACTAGGTCTTTATGTTTCCCCAAACAAAATGCAACATTCCAGATGAACATCTCCCAGAATACAAAAAGAGTTATCTGACAAATTCTTTTGTAATGATGTTTTTTCACATGTAGCCTCAAATTACATATAGATTGCACTTGAGACTTCATTAACTGGAAGATGGCTAATGAAGTCATGAGAAGTCAGCTCAATTAGGAAATATACTGATATATTGATACAGATGTGTCTGCTAGAGGATCAAGCAAAATGTCCATCCAGATAAGTAAATTAGTGGAATCTACTAATATAATGTTAGAGTAGGTTGAACAACTGGTGAATTCAGACAGGTTCCTCCCCAACTCCATCCACTGAGGTTTAATGTTTCGATGCCTTAGGAAAACTAAACTATTAGCTCATCTCAAGGGGAAGAAAGTCAGCCTGGATAAAGAGAAGGAAAAATAAGAATATGTGTTGAGGAAACTATAAATATATGTGATTTCAGCAATAAATATAAATAGTAATCCCAGAAATTTAAAAAAATGTTTCAGAGGTAGTGATTGATAACTGTTTCCTTGAAGAAAGTGTCTTAAGTTAATTCTTAGTTAAGGTCATTCAAATAACTTTTACAAATGGCACCCATGGGAAACATTTTATGTATGATAGGTGAGATGTTGAGAGGGACAGAAGATTAAACACACATTGCTTATGTGAAGCAGATTTCAAAGAAGCCTCTTGTAGTGCTTGAAATCAGTGAATGAGTGCAAGGACGGACACTCCTTCCTATAAGTTAATAGTGGGTTCTGCACCAGACGAAACTACAGAGTGTCATCTCGGTTCATGGATGGGTGTGACGGTAACCTGGACTTGATTCAAGTTTGCTTTTACTTTGGTTTACTCGCCAACTGCAAATAAGCACTGCAAAAGATATAAATGAAATTAGGACACAGGCAGGTATACATGGCTCCATGTTGCCTGCCTTGTACTTCACAAAGGCAAGGCTTGATCAGCTCATCTTGTTAGTCTGCACAGATTGAGATGTCTAACAGGGTGAAGGAACATAGTACCAGGGGATTGTTGTCTTCTGTACTCCCAGCCTCATGAGCATTTGGAAACAGCTTATGCAAAGCATAATTCTGTTACTTAGGAAGTCATGTGCAGGCTTACTAACCAGCTCCCTGAACTCCAAATTCTTGCTATGGTGGCACTAATGTAATTTCCCTTTATCTGTATGCACAACACAGGGTCTAGGTGTTTCCCATTTATTCTCACTTAGGGGATTTCCATAGGCAAGTCTGGGCAGAGTATACCATAGGACTTTCTAGTAGTACTCATAAAATATTCATTGTAATTGAAGGATAAGAGGTCAAGTGTGACCCACTACTGAAATATGCTTTTCTTTGAGGTAGGGTTCATATTTTACTAATATGTTATTACTGCTTGGAACACTGAAAAGAAATGATAGAGAAGCCAAAGTAGAGAAGGAATTAAGCCTTGTATTCAGAAGTAGAAGGCAAAAAGGAGAGTGCTTTGGTTTCATTTTTTTATTTTCAATAAGGTGAATCAAGTAGAGTACTTTCTCTACTACTAATCTACTTATTTAGAGAACCTATCTGCACATCACATGTTTAAATTAGTAAGTATGTTGTAACATTTCCAAATAGCACAGTGGTTAAGTTGGAAACAAGGATCAGATCAATCTGGCCTTCAATCATAGTTTGATGTTGAGCATTCAACATTTTCAAGCCCCCGCTTTCTTTTCAGTAAAATAGGGGTGAAAAAAAATCACTTAATGTTTTTCGTTAGAATTAAATGAGGTCACGTGTATAAAACACTTAGTAGAGTGCCTCGCACACAGTAACCACTAAATAAGATGATTAAATGAATGATCAATTATTGAACCGCCCCAAAATCTATAAAATTCAGGCACCATCTAGTAAGTAACTTAAGAGAAAACCTATCTGATTCCAAGATATTTATCTTAAACTTCTCCATGATAGTTAAAAAACATTTTACAATTTTCACAGGCTTCTTATTTCCTTTGCAACAGCTCTAAGAAGCTATTATTGAAGTCACAAGTCAATAAGAGAACAGTTGACTTCTACTCTTTCCTCTTCCTCCAAGACATAGCAAACACTCTTTATTGATTAGCTTTCTTATTATGCTTTCAGTTGCTTTTACTTTATGTAACAGACTCTAGTTCACATTTTTTAAGTGCTCTGAATGTGTTCACTTGCATGTGATATACTAAATGATACTAAATGATTTGGGGATACATGCATGCCTATTGCAATAACACCTCAGGACTTAAACATGACAGCAAAGGGTGGGAAGAAAAACCATTTTCATGAATACAACATGAGTGCTTTGCATTTAGGAAGCAGGTTTCATCTGCATCTCTCAAAGAACTTCACAAATATTATTGGATGCTTTATTCACTTGGTCAAGCGGCAAATAAAACTGCCTCCCAAAAATTCCCTCAAAGTATAGAAAACCTCATTAGGGAAGGAGGTGTAATATCTGGTTAAAGTGTCAGGAATATTCAGAGACATTTTGAAATAGTATATACCAAAATACCACTGAACAAACTATGACTACTACTGAAAAGTATTGTCTTTCACAGGTAGAGCTTTCATGGTAAATAAATACACAGGAACTTTGTGACATTGGCACCAAGGCCAATATCTGCATTAAAAGCTAATGATATTTGACAATTTTGTAACCATGTATCAATCTAATTTTGGGAAGATGACTTGCCAGATAGTATATTTACTTATATTTATTAAAGTATTGTATATTGATGGTCTATGGTATATGTACAAAAGCAAGGGTATCAGACCAGGATTGTATGTCAGGTACTTAGGATAGTGTCTGGTAGATGTTACGAACTCAGTTAATGTTAGTTACCAATATAATTATTATTGTAATTGTTATCATAAATTAAAGAAAATAGTTTTCTTTCCAAGAATCAGTGAAAACTAACATATGGTCACATTTGCTGCTGTTGCTACTAGTACTTTTTCTCTTCCCTGTCAAGATGCATATCTGTGAGGGAAGAAGGAAAGAAAAATAGATCTCATTGCTGTCCTAGGAGCAGTAGCTCAAGATGGGGAGAGGCATCGCCACTCAGATGTTAAGGCTTTTCAGTCTTCTGACTGGATTTATTTACACAGTGTCTTATTGTCATAGAGACTGTGGCTGTGGACATGTCATCAAAACACATAGTTAGTGTTTTTTTTTTTTGGGGGGGGGAGGAAAACCGTAACAGAATAGCGACTTTTTATAATACAAACAAAATAACTGACTTAAAAGAGTTTTAATCAACTGAATTGCTGTCATGAAAACACAACATTATTCTACAGGCACTCACTGTGGAGATAGAGTATTTTACCAGCTTCGTTTACTGTTTCTGATTGTCATTTTTGGCCTTCTGTAGTCCATAAATGTACCTCCATGCTCACATGACTAGTATGCTGTAAAACTGGAGTACCTAAAAAATTCTTACTGATAAGAATGTGGAATTTTAAAGAAGTAAAGGACCTAGTCCAGGGCCGTGGGTACTATAGCACTGATTGACTTTGCTACGACCTGGTCATCTCTCCTGGGATTCTACGCTAACCATACCAACGGTGCTTCCATTGTAGTTGCCATTCATGTTTATTGCAACCAATGAAGATAGAATCCTATGACTGAATCACTTATTTAACAACTTATAATGAAATCTATGTAATGGGTGATTTTATATGTAAACTGAAGTAAGCTCGTGTATACATCATTCAATGCTTCCTTTTAATGCTCACTAGCAAATATCCTCATTTTATTAGTACCTATGTAATTTATGTGACCCTTATTAACAGTCTTTAACTTCGTTGGTATATCATTTTATCCCAAGTTGATCCAGAAAATATCAGGAGAGATTGCTTAATGGGCTTGCTTTAAAAATATGCTATTTTTAATCTAGCCATATTACTAATCTAGTGTTAAAATCTAGCCATATTTACTAATGAAATTTTATGTCTATAAAATAAATTTTTATTTTATACAACTGACATTCTGATGATCACGTCTTTACTTATGGTGAGTACCAAATTGGTTTCAAATAAATGTGATTAAAATAAAGTGAATTTCCTTAAACTATGAGTCATGTGTAGGGATTCTCCTTTTCTAAATACGTGTTAGAGTTATACCAATGGATGATGAGGAGGGTGGCTTAGGATAATTCAAATAGCAACTCTAGAAATAATACCACTACATATGCCACTCAATGAAACAGCTCTAATGGTTGTCTATGCTATACATATTCATAGTGTAATGCTTCCTGGATATGCCAAAACCTAAAGTCTACAATTCATCAGGATTTTAGAACTGACTATTTTCAAAAAAGTGAATTAAATATTATTCTATATCTTATGAACTTTGATAAGTTGTTATACACCAATTACTATATTCTTCATAACACAAACATTCCAATGTAATTTCTATGGCAATTCTATTTGAATGGAAAATGGAATTAGAAATTCCAAAATGTAAAACAAACAAACAAAAACAAACTTCTGATGCTCTAAACATTACTACAGGTTTATTTATCCCAGGGTCTACTGTGTACAAGTATCTGAACAGCAAATTCCTTTTTCTACCATGACTTATAAAATGATTGTTCATTCTGATCAGCAAAGGAAACGCAGTGAAATCCATAGGGTGAAAGGCAACCTACGAAATCAGAGAAAATATTTTCAAATCATATACCTAATATGAGGTTAATATTCAGAAGTCATATAACCCAACAACACCAAAACATCAAAAAATAGCCTGGCTCTGGCTGGTCTGGTTCAGTTGGTTGGAGTGCTGTCCTGTGGACTGAAATGCAGCCGGTTCGATTTCCGGTAAGGGCACAAGTCTAGGTTGTGGGTTCATTCCCTGGTTGGGGTGCGTGTGGGAGACAACTGATCAATGTTTCTGTCTTTCTCACATCAGTATTTCTCTCCCTGTCTCTTCCCCTTTCTCTCTGCGTAAAAATAAAGCAATGAAAAAGTGGTCTTGGGTGAGGATAACAATTTTTTAAAAATAGCCTGAGTAAAAAGTAGGCAAAGGAGCTGAGTAGACATTTATCCAAAGAAGATGTACAGATGGTCAAAAAGCATAGGAAAAGATGCTCAACATCACTGATCATCATGAAAATGCAAATCAAAACTACAATAAGATATGACCTCACATCCACTGGGATGGCCACTATCAAAAGAAAAAAAAAACAGAAAGAAAATAAGAAGAGTTGATGAGGATGCAAAGAAAATTAAAACTTTGTGCATTGCTGATAGGAGTGTAAAATGTTGCAGATGCTATGGAAAATAGTATGGAAGTTTCTCAAAAAATTAAAATTAAATTATCATATGATCTAGCAATCTCACTTCTGAGTATATATCCGATATTATGCTAAGTGAAATAAGCCAGGCGGTGAAAGACAAATACCATATGATGTCACCTATAAGTGGAACCTAATCAACAAAACAAACAAGCAAGTAAAATATAACCAGCAACATTGAAAAAAAAAACCAAACTGACAGTAAGTAGAGGGGAGGAGGGAGGGGGATAACAGGGGAAAAGGAGGGGAACAGGTATCAAGGGACATGCGTAAAGGACCCATGGACAAAGCCAATGGGGGGGAGGACTGACAGTGGAAGGTGGGTGGTGAGTAGGGCAGGGGAGAGTAATGGGGGAAAATGGGGACAACTGTAACTGAACAACAATAAAAAATTTTAAAAAAACAGGATCTTGAAGAGATATTTGCACAATCATCGTTATCATTTTATTGAAGCATTATTCCCAATAGGCCAAGTGTGGACACAACCTCAGTGTCCACTGGTGGATGAATTACAAAGGAAATTGTGATTATATATATATATATATATATATATATATATTACTATATATATATATATTACTATATATATATAAAATTACATATTGTTATATATACTATAATAATATATATATATATATATATATATAATGGAATATTATTCAGCCTTAATAAAGAAGAAAACCCTGTTGTATACTACAACATGGATGAACCTTCAGGATATTATACAGGAAATAAGGCAGTCATAAGAATCCTGAATGATTTTACTTATACAAGGTTTCTAAAGTAGTCAAACTCATAGAAAGCAAACAGTGGTTAACAGGGATGTAAGGGAAAATGGGGAGCTGTTGTTCAATGTGTACAGAGTTTCAGTTTTGGAAGGTGAAAAAGATCTAGAGATCTGTTACACAGCAATGTGCAAATAGTTAACAAGAAGCCACTGTACAGTCACAGAATGGTTAGGGTAGTAAATTTTATGTGTTCTTTTGCCAGAATAGAAAAGTGATGCCATTCCTTTATTAGTTGAATCTTTATTTTACCTCAGTCATATGGTAATGGTTTGATAATGTGGGTTATTGATATTACCATGTGCAATTCTGAGTGTTATGGACAGTGTGGGCAAAGTGTAATAGATAACTGATTACACAGTCATCAACACGGGCCTTGCTGGTAGCACAAAAATTGTGGTGTTCTTTGTCATTTATGTTTTAATGGGTAAGAACAGTTTCAATGCACTGAATTGTGAAAACATAAATAGCCTACTACTTAATTTATACAATAGAAAGAGAATACAAGTGATTGCCTTTGACAAATTGGGGTTTTATCAAGGGATGACAAAAGAAAAAGACATGTGTTTACTAATCAACCAAATCTAGAAGTAAAAACCTAGATACTTACATAAATAGAATATTAAATAGACAATTGGCTTTATCAGACCGGGCTTCCATAACAAAATGCCATAGACTGGGTGGCTTAAATGATGACAAATTATTTTCTCACAGTATTGGAGGGTAGTAGCCCCAGGTCGAGGTGATGGCATGGCTGGTTTCTGCTGAAGGCTTTTTTGCTCACTTTGCAGATGGGCACGTATCGTCACAGGGTAAGGAGGTAGACCGTTATGTCTCTTCTTTTTAAAAGGGCACTAATCCCACAATGAGGTTCCCAACACTCATGACTTCATCTACATCTAATTATTTCCCAAAAGTCCCATCTCCAAATGCATCACACTGAGTATTATGACTTCGACATAGGAATCTTGGAGGGATGCAATTCAGTCCATAGAATTCTGCCCCTGGTCCCCCCAAATCCATGTCCTCACAGGCAAAATACCTTCATTCCATCCCAACATCCTCAAAAGTCTTTATATACTCCATCATCAGTTCTAAAGTCTCAAGTCCAAATTCTCATCTAAATCAAATTTGCCTGAGGTGAGATTCCTCTCTAGCTCATAACCTGTGAACCAGACAAGTTATCTGCTTTCAAAATACAGTAGTGAGACTGGCAGAGGATTGACATTCCCATTTCCTAAAGGAAGAAATTGGACAGAAGAAAAGGGTGATGGATCCTGAGCATGTCCAAAACCTAGCAAGGCAAATTTCATTAGATTTTAAGGCTGGAAAATAATCCTCTTTGTCTTGATGTCCCACCTTCCAGGACTGCTGGGGTGGCAGTGTCACCCCCATGGTTCTGCTGGGTGGTCCCATCCAGAAGGCTCCTGTCAGAGGCCATCCAGCCTGTAGAAATCAAGGAGGTGGTCCTAATGATCTCTGAATTGCTTGCAGAGTCATTTCCTCCTCCTCTTCAAGAGCAGCTGAATAGCTCTATCATCCTGCTCTGTCAAATTGAAGTCTGACAGCCTTCCTTCATTTCATTGCATCTATATCCCCTTCAGTTCAAGCTGGCAGTGTTTCTGCTTGTAGAATTCCATAAGCTCTCTATTGAATGGTTTTTAAGCCACACTTACAGTGCTCTCTTAAGAGCAAGCTTTCTTATTTTTCACAATATGAATAGCCTGAGAATTTTCCACATCTTCAAGTTCAGGTTCCTTTTTGCTTAACAATTATCCTTCGATTCATCTCTCTGCTTTCACAATTTACTATAAGCAGTCAGGAGGAACCAAGCTACTCCTTCAATACTTTGCTTAGAAATATCCTCAGCTAAATATCTACTTTCATTACTTACAAGTTCTACTTTCTACAAAACACTAGAACATACTTCAGTCAACTTTTTTGCTGCATTGCCTTTCCTCCAGTTTCCAAAAATATATTCCTCATCTCCATCGGAGACCTCATCTGACTTGCCTTTAACATCTGTATTTGTAGCACGCACCTCAAAACTCTTCCGGCCTCTACCCCTTACCCACTTCCAAAAACTGCTTCCACATATTTAGGTATTTGTCACAATAGCAGCATCTGACTTCTCAGCACCCAAGTCTGAGTGAGCTCAGGCTGCCATAACAAAATATTAGATTGTGTGGTTTAAATAACAGAAATTTTCTCATAGTTCTGGAGGCTAGAAGATCAAGACCAAGATTCTAGCATGTTTCGTTTTTGGTGCGGACTGTCTTCTTGGCTTACAGATGACTACCTTCTCGCTCTTTCCTCACATGGTCAGGGAGACAAAAAGTATTAGCTCTCTTGTATGTCTTCTTATAAGGGCACTGTTCCCATCATAAGGGCCTTGCACTCATGATCATTGTTAAATCTAATTACCTCCCAAAGGTGCCATCTCCAAAGACCATCACATTAGGGGTTAGGGCTTCAGCATATGAATTTTGGGTGGGGTGCAATTCAGTCTATAGCTCCAAACTATTCTTCAATTGATTTGGGTACTACAGGGTGGGGCAAAAGTAGGTTTACAGTTGTGAGTACATGAAACAGTTTATTCTTGTATTGTTATTAATTAATTATTGTATTATTTTGCATACAAACTATAAACCTCCTTTTGTTCCACCCTGTATATTAACACTAAATAACATTTTCTAAGACTCATGTTTTTAAACCGTGTTTATTTCCTATCACATCTTACACCCTATATTAAATCATACATTCTAAGATGCACATGACTTTAGAAGCTATTTCTCACAATACCTTACATCCCACACTATATGGCATAATTGATGAGCTAACATTCCTTTCAAAATTGTTATGTTGATTTGGAATTAAGATATCTAAAACTGATATAATTAATCTAAAGCAGATCAGATCTCAGGCATTCTGAATAAATGCTTTTCTCCTGTATTTAATTATTCTTGGTTCTCTGACACAGAGATAGGTACAAATATCATTTCGTTTATATACCATTTCCATTATAAGATGTGCCAAGCTACTGTGATTACACAGTTGCTAGCACAATACATAAATTCATTCAAATTTAAGATGAGGAAAATGAAGCATGGGAAATTTGTTATTTTGCCAAGATCACATGGTCAATCAGGGGTGGCATTTCTTTTTTTTGAATTAAATTTATTTGGGTGACATTCATTAATAAGATTATATAGGTTTCAAGTGAACATTTCTACGATACATGATCTGTATATTGTATTGTGTGCTCATATGCCGAACTTTTTAATGTAGCATGGATGAGGGTCTATGGCTGGAGGCCCTCAGATTTATCGTCAGGTGCCGGTGGTTAAATTATTTGAAACCTGCTTCAATCCATCCTCTCATCCATGACAGGGTTGCAAATCTTCCACTATCCTCTGCCTCTGCCTAACTCTTCCAGAACAAAGGGAACTCAAACCACATGCAGAGTCATGGATTTGGGAGCTTAAAAGAACCCTAGAGACTCTGTGGTCCAGCCTTTAGAGTATTAAGTGACTTGTTGAATTCTCACAGCTGTTAGTGGAGGATTTGCAATCCTGTGTATCTAGGGGTGGCGTTTCTGATGAAAATACCTTTACTCCACATCACTTTCCACCTTTATATCAAATGATCAGTGGCATATGACTTTCACAAAATATACTATACACTGGACTAAGAGCAAAAGATTTATTTCTATACTTTTTACTAACTTACCTCATTCCAAAGGTTACAGACATTGATCTGCCATTCAACCCTTTCTACCTTTCCCCTAACATATGCATTGGTGTGAAAAATTACAAGAAACAGTGGGTGGTCATCAGAGAAGAAGGTTACACAACTGACATGCGGGGAGAGAGCAGCACATACATAAGCAACTGACTGAAGGAGCATGGAATAGTAAACAATGGCAGACTTAAAAAAAGACAAAACAGACTAGTCTAGGAGGTTTTACAGAAAAGTTGAAACGCTGAGAGGGAAGGCAAATGGACCTATTGAAAGGGATCAGAGTTCATTTCTGGCTTAGTGAGTGGCATTTGAGAAAGGTGAGGAGGCAAAAGCAAATAATAAAATCAGAAGTAGAACAAAAAACAACAGACATGCTAATGCTGATTTAATACCTTCTGTACCCCAAACTAGTTATTGGATTCTCTAAACGAACATTTATAGACTATTTAATAAGTATTAGGTATGTTTTGCACCCAAGATATAATGTGAAAGTAAGTATCATTGCTCTCAAAATCTAATAGATGGGTGGGTTGGAGGTAAGGACATGGTGACTAGACAAGACGTGTATACATTTTGCAGGGGCCAAGTCCATTCAGTTTAAATTAAATTATTTTCTTATTGTAATAAATTACTTTCCATCATGAATTTATTATAATTTTTATACTAAATTAGTACTATCTTGTTTTCTACCTTGTAAACATTCTTAATTCAAGATTCTAGAAAGTTAAATAAAACAAAATTACACATTAAATCTTCAGATTACATGAGGAAGCTTAATTCTGTTATCATGCAGACACACACACACACACACACACACACACACACACACACCCTCAAAAAGCTTATATTCAGTTAGAAAAAATGTTGACATATGAGGTTCTTTGTCTCCCAAGGTACCTGTCTGTTATTCTCAGTAGAGCTGCCACTACTAACTGCTACGTCATTAATCTCTATACACAAGCACTGCACAAATACTCTAGGTTTCATGTGAGGACAACTTTATTTTTTCAAAGCAACATTTGTATGTGTGCTTTACAAGGTGATCAGAGCTATGGCAGTAGTTGAATTAGGTAATAGGCATAAAGATATCTCTTGGGTATGGAGTTAATTTGGAATATGCTTGAATGTGGCCTTCTTTTTCTAGAGAACATTCACAAGATGCTAGAAGGTGCCATTCTGTCCTGAGACAGGATATGATACCCCATCCCATCCCATCCCATCCCATCCTATCCTATCCATCTTTTCCTATACAATCCAATCTGGTCTGTCTAGACTGAGATTTTGTTGAATCCTATTGTAATCATGTCATCTTGGATCAGTTAGCCTCTATTTCCTGGAGAATTGTAAGAAAAAAAAGACTTTTCCTGGTACATCTTGACTATTTAACACATAACTACTATTTGCAGGGTTTGGTTAAATTTTGAAACAACATTTATCAAGGAATTTATGTGTTAAGACCTTATGTTCCTTTATGAAAGACAATCAAATTTTCAGTGATTCATTGTTTGCTTTTCTGTCTTCTGTTAAGACTCTGAAATCCTCAAAAGACAATGTTTTCCAAGACAGCAAGTTTGCCTCCCTGGAGACGAGCACATAGCTAGGTAGAAATTGGAACTGAACACAGTCAGATGAGTATGGGGAGGAGGTAGCAGTTGGTAGTTGGCCTTTAAACCCAAGACAAGATGTTTTAATTTGAGAAACAATCAGGTATCTCTTTGTGCAGCCGTGGAGTGTAGGGCAGACCAGGGAGTAAGGGAATTGAAAAAAGATAAAAGGTCAAGAAAGCTAATGAGGGAGGTTGGGTACAGTGTGCAGTATTTAGGGATTATGTAAGCACTTGGTGAAAGTTGTATAGAAATACCTACCTGTGGTGTGTTGGTGTTTGTGCTTGTTTGTCTTCTCCCTTAACTAAACTGTGAATTCTAAAGACAAGAAATTTCTTATTTTATCAATCCACACACTTCTTAGTGCCATGCCTCACTAGATAAGGTTGTCAATGGAGTGACAAATATGTTCCAGCTTGTGAAAGTAAATGAAAGCAAAGGTCAGTGGAAGACATTTTTGTAGTACTCTTTTAAGCTTTCTTAAATTATAAAACATTATATATATATACATATATACACACACACTATATATATATGCTATCTGTAGTATTATAGATAATATACTGTCTATTATATAGTTATTATATAGTTAATATGACATACAGATTGATTATATTACAATTAGATTAAAAAATTTAAAGAAATATACTTGGGAGGTTAAAAGGGCATGATTTTGCCCCAGTCTACCTTCCTATACTGCCCTTTCTCCAGCCAAATAGCAACGTTTGCCACTCAATGGACATAACTGGTGCTTTACCGTCTTGAAATCTTTATGTTCGCACTTGACTTTCTTCTTTGAATGTCCTTTCATCCCATATACTGCCTATGCCCTACTCCTCCCCAAGGCCCAATAACAATGCCATTCCACTCATTAAGCTGTAATCTAAATAAAGAAGCAATATTTTCTTCACAGAAAAAACAGACATGAGGCTGGTCACTTTGTCATGTGAACAGCAAAACCCTAGACTGAAGATTCACAAACTTGTGCAGGTGAGGTTTCAAGAGCTGGATTCAGTTTCAATCTTTGGATGTACACACTTACAAGAAATTCTTGTCACCTGAGCCAGTATGATTATGTGTTTTATGCAACCCAAAAGGCCTAATATTGTGCCTTGTATTTAAATATTTCTTTTAGCTTCCCTAACAGAGCACAGGTTTTGAAGAGCAGTGACTTCTTCTTTTTCACGACTCCCATAGCACCTGTAGTGTGGCACAGAGCCAGCGCTCAATAAACGCTTGCCGGAAGAATGAATGGAGAAAACCAGACAAGTGATCATCAAGTCACATTGAGTTTCAAGTCATTTTTAGCATGGCTACAACTGAACACAGGTAGTTCATAATAATATTTTACTAAGCATTGCTTTTTCAAATGAATAGCTTGCCTGTCTCCCTCTTTACTGTTACAGATTTCTCCCTGTTTGAGTTCTGTAAACGTATTTATGACATATCTTTGCTGAGGGCTAACTTTAGCAGTGGCAAAGTATCATAAAAGATGTGTCATATAAGCAAATGACACGATATGAAGCCAGGTATTCTTCCCATTATTTTAACAAGCATTTTCTTAGTTTAAAGGGTAGTGATCTGTATCAGGTTCTTTTCTGAGAGGCCCAAAATGTAAACTGTACTTGAACTAATGTCACTGTTGTCTCTTATTCAGAATGGGAAACACTTTGTCAACCTTATTTTCAGATATATATGGTGTGACTAGATACTCTGAAGGAAATCATTTTTCAAGAATAAATTTGAAGGATTAAAAGGTTCACCAAAGTCACATGAAATTTATAACAATGAAGTATAGTCTCATTTTATGGATATCACCTCCTTACACCTACACAGTGTTTTATGGTTTGCAAAGCACTCTGAAATATATTATCTCATTTGCTCCTCACAATAGGAGTCTGTGAGATAGACAAGGAAGGCATACTCTTCACTTCATACATCAAAAAGCAGAGAAGTTGCCCTGGCCGGGTAGCTCAGTTGGTTCGGGCATCGTCCAGATACACCAAGATTACAGGTTCAATCCTGCCAGGTCCAATCTGGCCTATAGGCCAGAACACACACAAAAGTCAACCAATGAATGCATAAATAAGTGAAACAATAAATCGATGTTTCTCTTTCTTTCTCTCTGTCTAGAGTCAGTTAACATTTTTTTAAATTAAAAATAAAAACACAGAGAAGTTAACTGACTTTTCCAAAGTCACAGAGATAATAAGTAGTGAACAGAAACCCAGAAAAGAACCCGTCTTTCAACTTGTAAGCCAGTATTATTTTTGACTCCAGATTCAGTTTTCTTTTAACCATTCTATTTATAACAATGTTTTTCAATCTTCTGGCTATGACCAATTGATAGCTTATGAAACCGGTTTTGACCAGCATTAAAAAAAATGATATAGAACAAAATACATCATGGACTATCAGTTCTATGATTTTATTTTTGTAGTAAAGTTAAGAATTTACTTAGTAAAGGTAAAAACTGTTTCATAAAATTTTTGTTTCAGTTTTGTCTATTATGATGTAAAATATATTTCTAACTATGTAAAGTGGTGAGAAAAATAAACTGAAAGTCACTGATCTATACTATGTTGCCTATCAAATTATTGAGTTGCTCAACAGTAATTTATGATGCCAAAATTCTCCAGGCTACAGGATTTAACATTAAGATAATTGTGGATAATAAATATATACTTTCTGACAATCCTTGAATTAGGTATTATGTAGTGTAATTTCATTTTTGGCCTCTTTTTAAAAGTTCTGCTTGAATATTATGTTTAGAAATTTCTAAATAGGCGTGATACTAATTGTATTCCTGTTTTTATGGGGAAACAAATGCTAATTATGCTTCATAAAGCAGTTATCTTAGAAACATCTTTAACTGACTCAAATAGATTCAGGGAAACATGTGAAACACTGACTCTTGATAATATCCTAAAATTCCAGTATTTGTTTTTTTATAAAAATAAGCATACCTAATATCTCTGGTATTTAATTATATATATTATCATTGAATAATCAAAAGGAATGAGTCCACAGCTATTTTCTTAATTACAATTAATATGGTGGCTCTTCATTGTCTATAGGATATAGTACGAAATCCTTAGCAGGGTATATAAGCACTGACAGCTTTTGCTCCTGTCCCTCTACTTCATGTCGGACATAGCTTCTTTACTTTGCTTGCATGCCATTGTCTCCCATCTTCTTCAATGAATCCTTAAAGGATGAATACAAGTCTTGCGGGCAATGTTTCCTCCTTTGTAATGTCTTCATCCATTCCTTTTTCTGTGCCC
This sequence comes from Mormoops blainvillei, assembly GCA_004026545.1. Classification (NCBI taxonomy): domain Eukaryota; kingdom Metazoa; phylum Chordata; class Mammalia; order Chiroptera; family Mormoopidae; genus Mormoops; species Mormoops blainvillei. The sequence continues at coordinate 12,357 of PVJD01003980.1, read as the reverse complement.
TCACATAATTTTTTTACAGTCATCTATCAAAGATAGATATAATTATAATAATTTGATAATTATTCAAATTATTATAATTATTTCTTTGTGTGAGTTTCCCCAGCTAGCGACTGGAGGGTGAAGACTATATCTTATTCATCTTTGAATCCTTGGTGCTCAAGAAAATGCCTAGGTCATACTAGCCACCCAATTCTTTGTTAAATATGTGAGATATATTATTTAGTTTGAATGGACATTGGCAACACAAAACATACATACAACAATTTAGATAAGGTCATAAGAATTTTTATATATCTATCGTCTACCTACTGTCCATTTATTTTTCATACTGGAGCCTTCATTGATCTTTTCTAAATGCCTGAATATTAAAATATTAATTTAGAGGTAGAAAATTATATTTATATCTATTATTCTGTGGTCCATATATTGGTAAAAAAGTGGGCTGATTTGGTCTGTTCAAGTCAGCACTTAATCAAATTGCTGAGATAATTTTATCTGATTATGTGCATGATATAGACACAGGTATTTTTACTTTCCCACAGATTGAGATGGTGGTTTGCAGATACAGCGTCCATGTTAGAATTTTGACTCAATAGTTTAGTCATCACTTTATTAAGAAAAAAAATTAAAAGATAAGCAATTTTTTATGGATAGTTGGGCCATTTAATATTTTGTGATATGGTGCCATTAAAGTTTCATTTATATTCCTATAGGGTTTTCTCTTCACTGTTTCAGCTAATAGAGTTTGAAGTCCCAATGTGTCTATCACTCTATTGAGGACATTTTTTTGTTGTTGTGCTGAAAACACAGCACTAACTTGCTCAATAGATAAAACTGAGAAACCACAGCTGGAGAAGTGTGAACGTCAATTTACCCTTCATAGCACATGAAATTACACGCTGATTGTAAAGGAAGGCAATATTTAATTGACAGATATTCTAATACATAAATGTATTAGGATGCCATCTGTTTGAGGACTCTACTGTGTATATCTATGCTACAGAATATTTTCAAAAACTACATGGACAGCTAAGTAATTCTAATTCACATGTGAATCTGGGAGACAAGTATTTTTATTTTCCTAATTTGAATTCTTCACACATTTCTCCCTTGTATTACAGCTGATTGCTTACATGTTTAACCTTCAACTAAACAGTAAGCTTAGGATGGTATCCAAATCTTACTCATCTTCAGATTCCCAGAGTAGTCAACATTGTGTTGACACATAATAAGTATTCAGCAAATGTTTATTGGGAAAAGAAATGAATGTACTATTAAAACCCTGATGTTTTAAAAATTTCCCCTAGGAGCCATTTGAAGTTTCCTCCTGTGTTATAATGTCACAAAGATAAAAACCTCACAATTTCTTTCTTTGCTTATTGAAAAACATGGCAATAATGACAGAGGGAGAAGTTAGAGTATTCATAACATATAAGATGATTTTTTATAGCATCCTAACACTTTGGCCTCCATGTGTGAAACATCTGAACCAAAGGCGAAAAATTCAGTAAAATATTTGAATTTGTATCTTCCACTAAAAATCAAACTACTGGGTAGGTGATAAATCTATTCACATACTCAGTATTGTACACCCAGAGCCTCAAGAGTCAAAATGTTGGTTATTGCTTTTAGGTTGCTTGGTGGCAATCACAACTGACTTCTCTGGCTTTTCATTTAAACTTCAGTGTAACTAAGGGTTCATTACTGTTTTATATTTTAAATTATTAGCAGGTCATACTGTGTAATTTTCTTACTCCTTTTTTTCAGAACCTTGTTTTCTAGGTTATTAAAATGCTTTTTAAATAACTTTTTGGGATAATAACAGAAATTATACCTATCTAATATTAAACAAAACCATTACTATAACATATATAAGAAAGTATTCAGGGAAACATACTTTGTCATCTGATTCTAACTAATGAAATATTTTTAATGAGCGCACATCTATTAAAAGAATCCTCAAGATGCTGTAATTATTATTCATTTTCTAGAATTGTTTCACTATGAAGCTTTACGCTTCTATGGGGACTTTAATGTTTATGTTTTATGACGGCTGCATTGACTATTAAAAAGCAATTTGGCTGACATTTTAGGTCTTTTGTTGCCAGTTTTAATTGGACTGTTCATCAAGCATCAACTCCCCCGTTAACTGCAAAAATTTCAGGCCAACGTCAGTTTACAGTGATGACTCTTTAATGATTTTATCCTGTCAGTATGCAAGCTTCGTATGGATGTATGCATGATTAGTTTCATATCAAGACCTGTAATTAAATAATTGAAGCTTAAACAGAATGGATATGAAACACAAACACATATTTAATAAAGACTCAAACTTATCAAAATGCTGATTAGCAATTAAAGTCAATGTTTTGAGTTCATCTGCATTAGTACACATATTATATCTTAAAAAATATTTGTGTTTGCATTTTTGTCCAAAGTTAAAAAAAGTTCTCTTTAGCACAGCAGTGAATTTGTGTTTTTAAAACATAATTTATATTTGATATGTGCCTTATCTACCTGAGTAAGAAAATCCTCTTTAACAGTTATTTTATTTGGAGAAAAAATTGGACAAAACAAAAAGCACTAGAATAGCAATAAATAACTTTTTAAGATTTTACTTATTTTTAGAGAGAGTGGAAGGGAGGGAGAAAGAGGGAGAGAAACATTGATATGCGAGAGAAACACTGATCAGTTGCCACTTGCAGGTGCCCCAACGGGGATCTGGTCCGCAACCCAGGCATGTGCCCTGATGGGGAATCAAACTGTCAAGCTTTCACTTTAAGGGATGATGCCCAACCAACTGAGCCACACAAGACAGGGTGATGTTTTTATCAATTAGACACAATACCAGTACTTAAGAAGTAGAGATATACTTGTACACCCATACTATGCTATCACCCATTCAAATGTCATAGGATGTTAGAGCTGGAAGGGACCTTGAAAACCATCTATTCTGACTTCCTTAGTTGATAAAATTGAAGTCCAGATGATTTAAGTGACTGGTTTATGATCATATAGCTAATTAGTGACTGAGTCAAAAAAAAAATCTAGGTCCAAGATGTAACCTTATGCATTCCTAAAGAATCAGAGGGTGAAAAAGTGTTTTATGTACTGGCAAGTTCCTTTTCTCCCTACTTTATTAAATGAATGGGTTTTAAAACAAACAAACAAAAAACCCAAACCTGTACATAGACATAGGCACTGAGAGGTTTCATTTTCTCTTCTTTCCCCTTCTACCCATTCCTCCTCCAACCCCTGTAAGGTAATCATTTTTACTATTTTTAAAAATTCATCTTCCCAGTATTTTTTCATGCCCATATGCAACATATGAATACATACTATTATTTTCCCCCTTTCCATATACAAAATACAGTACCCATACACATATTTTTATCTCTTTTTTTCACTTCAAAATTATATCTTGAGATTGCTCTTCCAGTGCACAGAAATCTTTCTTTTATTTTTTTTCTTTTAAGCTGCATAGTATTCCCTTGCATGGATACTAGAGTTTACTCAATGTGTTGGCCAATTATTAATAACTAATTGAAAAGGTTTTAATTGCTAAAAATTATTTCACTCTACCTATAAGAAATACTTGGCCATGTAACAGAAATGTAGGAAATGTAGATATTAAGGTAAAGGCTAAACTCCAGAGCTGTGTGTTTGGCTCTGAAGAACACCTAGAAAAAACATTACTTTCGCTTTGATTTAAAGTGGTAGTCCTAAAGTGCATTGCATAAATAAGATGTTTTCCAGGGTTTACTGGTCTGAGTCAGTAAAAATACATGTTATAATGAAAATGTGAAAATGTTTATAATGCAGCCCATACAAATGTTTACTTTTATGCTATGTTCAGCAAGCATAACATTTCAAAATCATTCCATCTTCAGTCTAATAGACGACACTACCTGCCTTCTGCCCATAGTAACCCACATACACCTTGAATTTTAAAGCAGTTTCATTTCACACTGGAACGGAAGGTCTGCCTAGCCTGCTAGTGTAAGGTGAAAGAAATTAGGGAGACAGACCAATTAAGGTAGAAGCAGATTTCTTATTAAATGACAGGTCCTAGATTCCCATTTCATGAAACATGTACTCCTGCCACATGCCAAATTCCCATTAACTTCAAGAAAGAATTATGCATGGAAGAAATATGTAGGCTGAAGAGGGCAGGATAAATTAGTCCAGAGCAATCCTCAAATGTCAGTTTAAAATGCAGTGAATGCTTTAAATTATGTGTAGTCATGTTGTTTAGATTGAATATTATCCACTGACCCAGTGTTTCTGACCACATCTTCAAAAGGAATGGAACAAAGAATTGCTTGAAATAGAGAAGAGACGTGAATAGCTCGATTTGGAATTGTAAGTAAAAATGGAATCCAAAGGTGTGAGTCATGAAAATGTAATGATTCCTTAAGAAAACAGCTTAAGAAAAAAAAACTGTACTTTCCCACAGCACGTAAAATATTTACATTTAAGAAAATGGACAGAAATACTTTTAAACTCCATTAATTCATCCTAATTCAGAGAGTGAAGCTTTATTAATGGGTAAGGCCAAATCATTTAAAATATAAGCATGTGATATTTACTTTCAAGTGCACTGCATCTGTTTCACTACTACTACTGTCTTATGGAGGCCCTTAGGGTTACCGATTTAAGCAAAAACAATAAAAATGTGATTGTATTCTTATTATTGCTTTTAACGTGTTTTAAATGGTTTACACTCTTAATCAGATGAGACAAACTCTCTATAATCTCCGTAGGATCTTTTTCATGGGGTATTTCAGAGTAAGTTCAGCTCAGTTCTGTCAATATAAGTTTTAAAATTAGGAGACTTTATTATATAACCAAAAATGTGTCCCTTAAAATGGTATATAAAAGGTGTAAACATTTAAAAAAGCCAATCTCTAATCTAGAACAGTTAATTGGCAGATAAAAATTTGAAATCTCCTTTATACAAACTCTAAAACAATATTACAACATACTGTAAAGCAGGTTTTTATTAAAAAGATGATGTCGAAAGGCTGATATGCGCCATTCTCTGTCAATTACATAAAAATAAATCTATTTTTGTTTTTCAGAATTGCATGGACCTTAGTTTGCATGAACATTTGCCACTAGATGGGACCTTGCACCTGTGGTAATAATCTAGCAGCTACCTTCTTTTTATCCGGCTTTCATAGGACTCGCAGACACAAACCTTCTTAAACAAAGTCAGTCTTTATTGATAAAATAAAACTTTATAACTTACACAACTAGCCAGCTGGGTCACAGTAGGCTTATTTCTTCACTGTGTCTTAGTTGATGATAGAAAACAGATAAAATTTAGAGCAATTTCCTTGAAATAATGACCTATGCTAAAAAAGGAGCAATGTGCCTTTCTGGTAATCTCTAAAAAAAGACTTCTGCTTTTCTCTCAGTGACACAGTAGTAAGCTTGTTCCAAACATATTTTAGCATCTCTCTGCCTAACGTGTCTGTGACCTCTTCTAGTTGCCCTGGAAGCACTAAAGTTTTCTCTAAAGTCAGAGATATCAAGATTTTTTGGTAATATCCTGATTTCTTAAACTATAAAGGGAAGACATATTGATGGCAACCAAAGTTTGATGCTTGGAAATGAAACTATAGGGAGACATTATAGAGTAGGAATTATGAGTTCAGCTTCTGGAAATAACAGTAGACTTTTACACTACAAACACCTAGAAATGCTGGATGAACGTTCTTTTAAATGAAGAATGACACTCAGAAGAAGTGAGGGAAAAAAAACCCAGAAGCTGAAACCAAGGCAGAAATTCTAAACAAGAGTGGCATGCCCAGGAGGTGATTCTACAGCTCCCCTGCCAGTGGCTGACTTAAGGACAGGGGTTTTAAGGCTGCGGTGAGAGAGGCGGGAGGAGGGGAGGCTTTGGGTCCTCACAAGGCAGGGAGTTGCAACTGAGACCTGCATATATTGCCCATATAGAAACCTTCAAATTGCTACGCTTGAAAAAAATGTATAATAGAAAAAAATCTGCTCACTGCCACAAGGGCACAGAAGGAACCTTGGTTTCCTTAGACTGTGCTCTGGATGAAAACAACGAAAAGTCATCACTGAGAATTCAGAAGCATGGGCCTGTATCATGGATGATTTAGAGTTGCGTTTACATTTTCTGTGTGGTCAGGCGACTGCCACTATGAGACATTAGTATAGATGTATCTGGAGGCCCTGGAGGAGGCCGATGCAAAGGAGATTGCAATCTGAAGTCAAAAATTATGTGTAAAAACAGTCCATCATAAACAAAAGTCAAGAGACTCAAACTGTAAGACTGGGTGAAAAAGCATGTTTAAACTGATAAAGGAAGAATGGAAAACATAAGAAAAAATCACTATTTGTAAAAAATATATACAGATATATCAGGTAGACATTAATAAGAATAAATATATATACTAAAGTTGAACAATATTAACAGGTAAAACTCAATATAAAATAAACACAAAGGGCAAGTTAAATAGCAAGTAAGGCACATATAAAGCAAGAATTAGTAAACTTGTTTGTATCTCAAGGAACTTACACAGAATGTAGTATAAACAGATGAAAAACCTAAAAGAAAGATTAAGAGTCATGGAAGCTAGATGGACATGATAAAATATAGATCTAATTAAACATTCTAGAAGCAGAGTATAACGTAAATGGGAAGAAACAATGATGACTAAGAATTTTCCAAGATTGATTTCAAAATTAGATTCTAGATGCAATTTTGACATGGTTGTACAAAGAGCCAAGCCATGTCTGCCTATGCTGCCATCTTGACTGTCACTCAGAACTGTCACAAATCAAGTTGAATGGAAATCTGATAACTATGGAATTAAACAAACCACATTCATCCAGAGGGGTAGAAGAGGCACAGACGCAGAATGGGCTGGCACCTCACCCACATGTGGTGGATAAAAATTCGGAAGGGATATCTCAGGAGCAAGGAGTCCCAGCCTGACACCAGGTCCCCAGCCCAGGGTCCAGTACCAGGAAGATAAGTCCCCATAACTTCTGGCTGCAAAAACCAACAGGGATTGAGTCAATGAAAGAAACTGCTAGAGTCCCACACAGTTCCTCTTAAAAAATCTACACACGGACTTACTCAGACTCACTACCTCTGAGTTCCAGCACCAGGGTAGCAGCTTGAAAGGCACCAGTGGCCTTTCAACTGGGAGAAATCGAAGTGTCTGGCATCAAGGTGAGCAGAGGCCATTGTCCTTTTCTAAATCCTCCCCCAACAGAGCCATAGAGTCGGCAGGCTGGTGCCCTATCCAAGACTCCATCAGCCCAGCAAACACTCTTTGACCAGCTTGGGAGATCCCCACACACTCTGTCCCACCCAACTTACAGGCCCAAGAAAACTGCTTTTCCATATAAACAGCTGATCTTGGGCTCATGCTTTACAACTAAATCCTCTCAAACAAGCAACAGCTGGCCTCAGTGAGCCCCAGGCCCGGCACTAGCAGCAGCCCGTTTAGATTCACAGCTCGGCTTACACCTGGGAATCTCCAAGCCTGGCGAAGTAGCAGACATCTCAGATTGCTTTACAGCTCAGGCAGGGTGGCCCCAGGCAGAACATAGGTCAGGGCTGACCTTGACCTGAACCACCCAGGAAACCCCAGAACCAATGCACCCAGTGGACAGCTACAGACCATGTCAGGGCACAACCACCATGCCCCTGCACTGCTGATCCTCCATGGAGGGCGGAGGTGGGTGGTCAGTGGTCACAGCCAGTCCTTGCAGCTGACTGGCTTGGGTGAATCCCTCCCACTGACCTGCCAAAAGCAACCACGCCTCAACTATAAGGGAAGGGTGTACTCAGCCCACACAAAGGGCACACCTTGAGTACCCAGCTTGGGTGATAGGGGAGGCTGTGCCACTAGAACCTTGAGGTCACCTACTACATTAGGCCACACTACCAAGACAGGGAATCATAGCAGCTTTACATAATACATAGGAACAAACACAGGGAGGCTGCCAAAATGAAGAGACAAAGAAAAATGAACCAAACGCAAGATCAGATCAAAACTCCAGAAAAAGAACTAAACAAAATAGAGGTAAGTGATCTATCAGATGCAGAGATCAAAACACTGGTTATAAGGATGCTCAAGGAACCTAGTGAGGACCTCAATAACATAAAAAAATCTAGTCAGAAATGAAGGATATACTAATTCAAATAAAGAACAATTTACAGGGAAACAACAGTAGAGTGGATGAAGCTGAGAATCGAATCAATGATTTGGAACATAAGAAACCAAAAACAACCAATCAGAACAACAAGAAGAAAAAAGAATCTAAAATAATGAGGATAGTATAAGCAGCCTCTGGGACAATTTCAAACTTTCCAACATTTGCATCATAAGGGTGTTAGAAGGAGAAGAGAAAGAGCAAGAAATTGGAAATCTATTTGAAAAAATAATGAAAGAAAACTTCCCTAATTGGGTGAAGGAAATAGACATGCAAGTCCAGGAAGCATGGAGAGTCCCAAACAGGATGGACACAAAGAGGCCCACTCCAAGACACATCACATGTAAAATGCCAAAGGTTAAAGATAAAGAGAGAATCTTAAAAGAAGTATGGGAAAAGAAGTTAGCTACTTATAGGGGAGTTCCCATAAGACCGTCAGATGATTTCTCAAAAGAAACTTTGCAGACTAGAAAGGATTGGCAAGAAATATTCAAAGTCATGAATAGTAGGGAGCCACAGCCAAGATTGCTCTACCCAGCAAAGCTATCATTTAGAATCGAAGGGCAGATAATGAGTTTCCCAGATAAGAAAAAAACTAAAGGAGTTCATCAGCACCAAACCATTATTATATCAAATGTTAAAGGGACTCATTTAAGAAAAAGAAGGTCAAAACTATGAATAATGAAATGGCAAAAAATACAAATCTATCAACAACTGAATCTAAAAGCAAACTCAGCAAACAAGAAGACCAGAGACAGAACAAGTACACAGAGAACATTTTGATGGTTACCAGATGGGAGGGGGGCTGTGAGGGAATGGGCGAAGAGTTGAGGGGGTTAAGAAGTACAAATAGAGAGTTACAGAATAGCCATGAGGATGTAAAGTACAGTATAGGTAATGGAGTAGCCAAAGTACTTACACACATGACCCATGGACATGAACAATGGTGGGGGGATGGCCTGAGGGAGTGAGGGGTGCTGGGTGGAGCGGGGCAAAGGAGGAAAAATCAGGACAACTGTAGTAGCATAATCAATAAAATATAATTAAAATAATAAAATATGTGACACACACACACAAAATTAGAGTCTGAGAAAATTCTCAGATTCAAAAAGCACAACCACCGAGAAGGATGAATATAAGTATCCACACCTTGGAAACACCTGAGGAAGCCATGAAAATGCACCACTTAGATCTGCTGTGGGTTCATAATTAACTAGCAGCCCCAGTTGCTGCCCTTCTGAATCCAGTACTAGATTCATGCTGAGGCCAGATTTCTTACAGGCTACTCTTAGCCAATGACTGAACATGGTTTGAGTACTAATACAGGCCATTCCTGAAGGATGGGGGACTCCATAAATGTAACTTTGGTTCTAGGGCTCTCCGTCAACATGGCCAAAACTTTCCTGGATCCACAGTGTGGATGTGCAGTGTAGTCTGAAACTCTTCCTATTCGATTTTTCCTCCCCCACAGGTGTCATGTCTGATCCCGCACCCTGTTCTGAAGATTCTCCCTGTCTTCTCCTGCTCTTTCTCCATCATCTTTCAAAGACTCTTCCTCCAAACTCTTGTTTATCTAATCTCATCTTTGCATCTGTTTCTTGAATGATGTGAATTTGCACACCATCAGAGAGGAAGAGAAAACCTTAAAACCGCTGGAAAGAGAGATTACCTACAATGGAAGTATAATTCGACTGACAGCAGCTTTCTCCATTGTACCACAGGAGTGTAAGATGATGCGTGGCAAGCCCTGTTTGCTTACCCAATGGCCATTAACACCTTTTCCATTGCTAAAGAACCCGTGGTTGTTCAGGTATAAAAGATGTGCCCACACTCTGAGCTTCATAACTGGTTTAAGCAAATCGGAGAGTTTGCCTCCTTTACCAGGGACCAGATTAGAGGGTGGACATGTCAACCCAGTTCTGGCTGACTGGAAGACTGAAAGAGGCTTCTAGGAAAGATTACCCTACCTAATAGAGAGAGACAAAGCTCTTCAGTCCCGCCTTTGGACATTACATTATCAATGTGAGCACGTGATGTTCAGAGTTATTAACCATTTAGCAACTATAACAAAAGTGTCAAAAAAATGACAGAGAAGCTGATCCAGAGCTCTGATATATTAAGCTGCTCAGTTTATCAACCCTGATACTGCCTAGCTATAGACTGTTTGTTATGGGAGGACAATACACATCTTTATCATTTAAACCATTATTTTGGGATATTACGTTACTTGTATCAGGAAGGACCCTAACCGATTGCGCATGAAGCAATGTTTTCAAAATGCTTAGAGAAAAGAATTGTCAATATTGAATTCTTGTATATCTAGTGAAGGTATTCATCAAGACTCAGGGTGAAATAAAGATAACTTCCTGCAAGGAAGGAAAATTTAAAACCAACATACCACTGCTGAAAGAACTATGAGGGGATGCATTTCAGGAAGTATAAAACTGAATCTAGAAGGAAGGAGTGAGGTGTACAAAAAGGAGTGGTGAGTAACGTAATTGGTAAACACATGGGTGAATCTATAGGAGCACCGAATGTGGATAATATTATAATGATTTCGGTGTGTTAAGGAAAAAGGAAACTATGACCAGGCTGGTGTGGCTCAGTGGATTGAGTGCTGGCCTGTGAACTGAAAGGTTACAGGTTCGATTCCCAATCAGGGCACATGCCTGGGTTGTGGGCCGGGTCCCCAGTGGTGGCATGTGAGAGGCAACCAAACATTGATGTTTCTCTCCCTCTCTTTCTCCCTCACTTCCCCCCTCTCTAAAAATAAATAAAACCTTAAAAAAGAGAAACTAAAACACTGGATAATAATTATATATAAGTGAAGAGGGATGATCCAAATTAAAGTATTGTAAAATCTATCTACTGTTTAGGAAAAGGGCACAGTTGATTAATTTTAGACTTCAAGAAAAATAAGGATGATATAAATTAAAGGAATGTACTAAAATAGTAGAACTAAAGCAAATAATTACTAGTGGGGGGAATCAAATAAAATCAATCAACAGAGGGAAATAAAAGATAAAAATAAAAAATTAGTGATGATGAAAGAATGAGTTCAAATCCCCAGTCCCAGTCTGCCAGTCACTAGGTAGGACCTTTAGTAAGTTACTTAACTACTGTGCGCTTCAGTTTCTTCCACTTAAAATGAAGATAATAGTAGATGCTACATTAGAAGGATTTTATAAAGATAAATGAATTACTGCAAAGAAAGTATTGAGTAGTCAATAACCCTCACAGCTGTCTGAATGGCTATCAGTGAATCAACAAACAACAAGTGCTGGTGAGGTTGTGGAGAAAGGGTTGATGCAAATGCAGACTAGTGCAGCCACTGTGGAAAACCGTATGGAGCTTCCTCAAAAAATTAAAAATGGAATTGCCCTTTGACCCAGCAACCCCACTTGTGGGTATATATCTGATGAAATATGGAACATTGGTTTTAAAAAAATATATGCACCCCTATGTTCATTGCAGCGTTATTTACTATAGCCATAATCTGGAAGAAGCCCAAGTGCCCACCAGTAGATGAGTAGATAAAACAGCTATGGGACATTAACACAATGGAACACTATTTTGCCATAAAAAAGAAGGAATCTTAGCCTTCATGACAGCATGGATGGATGTGGAGAACATTAAGCTAAGTGAAACAAGCCAGTCAGAGAAACACAAGTACCATATGATTTCACTTGTGGGTAGAATCTAATGAATAAAACAAACAAACAAAATACAAAGAGACTCATAGATACAGAGAACAGACTGGCAGCTCTCAGAGGGGAGGGGGTTGGGGAGCTGGGTAAAAAAGCTGAAGGGATTAAGCAAAAAAACCCCAAAATCTCATAGACACAGAAAACAGTACGGTGATTCCCAAAGAGAAAGAGAAGTGGGGGGCTGTGGAAGAGGGTACAGGGGACATAAATGGTGATGGAAGGAGATTTGACTTTGGAAAAAAATAATAAAAGTAAAAATAAAATTACAATTCTGTAAAAAATAATTTAATTTAATTTAAAGAGAAAAAATGTTTTAAAACTTATATTCATTATTGTTAACAGTTTTCGTTGTTGTCATAGTACAGGTTTAACCAAGAATAGACAGTTAAACACATTAATATCATGAATGGAATGTAAAAAAACACTACTTCTTTCATCGTAATAATCTTTT